>JAVSIQ010000093.1:0-194364 GCA_038502775.1 Hippodamia convergens | reverse complement strand
GCCACTGGAGCTTCTGGAAAAGCTGTTGGTAATTCGCTGTAAATAACAGATACACAAAATATCACCTTAGACGATAGAGTTGTATGTTAAAGCTGTTTCTCGACCAAGGGAAGTATTGGTTGTTTGGGCTTGACCAGTCGGTTTGCGGCACTCCTCCGTGCTTCTGTTGAGTTGCCGCCCTCATCGCGGCTATGTGGGTGGGGCTAGTAGCCTTTCACTGGCTACATCCCTTGGCAGTCGGTCCATGTGATCTGTTATCTCCCTGTTGGCGTAAGCCTCCAAGAGAGCCTTGCAGCCACTGGAGCTTCTGGAAAAGCTGTTGGTAATTCGCTGTAAATAACAGATACACAAAATATCACCTTAGACGATAGAGTTGTATGTTAAAGCTGTTTCTCGACCAAGGGAAGTATTGGTTGTTTGGGCTTGACCAGTCGGTTTGCGGCACTCCTCCGTGCTTCTGTTGAGTTGCCGCCCTCATCGCGGCTATGTGGGTGGGGCTAGTAGCCTTTCACTGGCTACATCCCTTGGCAGTCGGTCCATGTGATCTGTTATCTCCCTGTTGGCGTAAGCCTCCAAGAGAGCCTTGCAGCCACTGGAGCTTCTGGAAAAGCTGTTGGTAATTCGCTGTAAATAACAGATACACAAAATATCACCTTAGACGATAGAGTTGTATGTTAAAGCTGTTTCTCGACCAAGGGAAGTATTTGTTGTTTGGGCTTGACCAGTCGTTTTGCGGCACTCCTCCGTGCTTCTGTTGAGTTGCCGCCCTCATCGCGGCTATGTGGGTGGGGCTAGTAGGCAGTGACGGCCTCGTTTTGGCCGGGGAGGGGGACCGTTGTACCCTTGCGGCGACAGCGACATGTTCGACTGAACTGAATGAGGGGGCGACTGATTTGAGTATGGGGGACTCAATGTATTGGGCTGTCCTTGCCGTTGTTGCATAATCAGATCTTGGAAACTGGCTAGGTAGGTGCCGTAGTTGTCCATACCCAATAACTGAAATATAATCTCTCTCATCAGATACCAATCTTTGAATAGCTGCAATATTAGCCTCACATATGAATAAGAAAGGCTCATCTCCCCTAACTAACTGAAAACTCCAATGCATAACACTTCTTGTGAAGTTATAAGCTAAATAATCTTTCCCATAAAATCATGTTCAGGTAAAAAGGCACTCTCCATATTTGTAAACTGAGTTCCGTCTGGGTTCGGTTGTGTTTGATGTGCTCCAATATACCACCTTCTGTGCTGCGGATCGATCGAATTCAATTGTTGAATCAAAAATTCATGCTCTTCTGAACTACTGATAGATACCAAATCTGAACCTCCTGCATCTACAGAATATGTCTGAAATATCAGAGATGGTTATAACAGAATTGGCCACAGTTAGTAAAATCTAACTTGACAAACTCGTCTGGCATGGTGGTAATTTCTTAACGGAGACTTCACAAATCTATAGCATGATTGATAATGTTGTACCCAGTATTCTGGACATTTGAAGTTGAATATTTCGTTACTCATATAATTTGGGCTGCCAGTATAGTCATATTGTGGTCCTGGTTGCAAGTTATTTTGTGCATTTGCAAGGGATGAGTACCCCAATAATAATAACAACCACATCCCTGAAACAAATAATTTAACTGTAGTTAACTAGTGCGACAAATGCTGCTTGCGTGCAAATACTAGATTGAGTTTATTTAATTGAAACATATTCATTAACTCTTTATTCTAATTACAATGTATTTTGGGAGGGGCAATTCAATTTATTGAACATTCATAAACGAGTTTGAATGAATATGGAGGAATGATTGTTTCCCATAATTTCCTCTTACCTGTGTCATGAATTAAAAACGCAAAAAATTATAAATAATAATATATTTTTTGATGATTCAAAACATAACGAACTTAATTATCTTCTCATTATTTTATTTATTGAATGCACAGATTACAGATACTAGAACAATCGGCAAAATGTGAGTGGCCCACGTAACATCTATTGTAAATCTGATCATCACTTAATTCTTCCCAATTGCTTGGCTTTATAAGTTTTACCCACGTTTTGAAAAGATCTGGATTGCCTTTAGGAAAACGATGTCTCTTACTGATTTTATCGTTACACCCAGGCACGCAACACTTCTTCACTTTTCCCATTTTTCACGATGTAACCACAATAATAATAAAAATAAATTCCAACCAAATATATTCACTGTAACAGTTCACGTGTCTCTCGCACTCGTGTCTAGAGACCAGAGATTGTCTCTGCTAGAGACAGAAATTTCTACTTTGGCTTCGTGATTCCACATGCGCAATGAGCAAACTGTTGTTGGTTTATTATTATTGAACGTGGAATATAATTACGGAATAGGTATTTCGATATTATTTCTTTCGGTACTTTGTAGTGTTCTCAAAAGTTTTATCGAAAATGGTTGCGGCATGCGAAATATGCAAAACCATATTCAGCAATAGACGCAACTTGAGAATGCACGTAAAGAAATTCCATCCTGATAAGTACTACGTTATGTTTATTTCTCTATTTCAGTATCGTAATGAGTTCATAACAGTACTGAAAGTAGTGCTGTAATGAAACTTATTACAGCATTGTTTCCAGTTATATTTTTCGTTTTGTGGTTGTCAGTACTGACCTCCGATCCACTCAATTTTCGAATCAAATCAATTCAAATTTCGCAATCTGTCAAATTTCGTTAGTGACAACAACTGCCAAGATGCAATACAAAAGTCACTAATCTGAATTTTTATTTGAATTTCGAGTTTTCCACAAAACTTTACTGAAATAGAGAAAATATCGTCTAATACTCGTTGCAGAAGGCAATTCCAACACTCATGCTTTTCGCATTCGTGTTGGAAAAGGAGCTCATTCTGCAACTTGTTTTAGAATATACTATTATGTTTACAATTTTGATGTTCAATTTTCAGTAAATCAATCTAGTTTACTTTTATGAATGAACTACTTTTACCTGCCTTCACCTTGCCCTAATACCATGAAAAAAACTGAAAGAAGCGATTCTTTGAGTTCACTTTTATGAAAAGGGGTCCTAAATTACTTCCTTTCCGGGTTACGGGGTATTAAATTTCTAAGAAAGAAGAAATAATTTCATGTCGCTAAATCCTGACATGCATGGTACAAGGGCGTCGCTAGAATTTTTTTTTTGGGGGGTGAAAAATTTGAGGACAAGGAAATTGTCATGATATGTTTCTATCATATACGTTTAATAGGTATATGGTTTCTATGTAATGATGGTTTAGTTTATTTTTCGAAAGTAAATATTTTCCTGGGAGGGGTAATTACCCCCATTACCCCCCTCGTAGCGACGCCAGTGGCATGGTATCCTGCATATGATGGTTTTGTTTTATAATTTTCATCGAAAATAAAATCAGGTATTATTTAGGAAATGTAGTTCAATTTCAATTAATGTATCAATAAGGATTTATTTTGAAAAGTGGCAATATTTCTATTGATAGCTTCCCTTTTTGTCAATCACGCGTAATATTTTACTAAGTTAACGTATCAATATAAATATAAACAAACTGCAACGAATTTAATAAAAGTTTTGTGAAATATTCAAATTTAGTACAAAACGTTAAGACGCTCCATCCAGGTATGAATAATTTTTTATGGGTGAATTTAGGTATTTTTTGTTGGTTACAAAATGAATTTTAATAAATAGTACTAGTGATAACATAATTTGAAGATATAAATACATAACTTTCACCTTATTTTTTAGTTCTCATCAGGTGGTAATATTTTGCTATCCTTAAAAAACCCGCAAGAGTTCTGAAGCAACAAATACAGGGTATCCCGGATAAAACAGACAAAAATTCAATGAGAGACAGAGGACAACTAGAGGATCAAGGAAAACCCTTATATGTAGTAACTATTGAAAGGAAATTCTAGAAGATTCTCTTTATTTTTGAAATACACACTGTCGTCTTGAACATATTCTTTCTAACTCAAAGACACAGAACACTTCCTGTCATAGACCCTAATATAAATTCACTTACTTAACTACTTGCATATTGAACTACTGAACATGACGGTGTCGCATCTGCAGTGCCCTCTGTATACAAGTAAACAAAATTGTACAACTAGTCATCTGCATTAACAACTATCAGTCCTAGTTTCTGATTTACAGGGTTATTCTTCAAATTTGAATGGAAATTAAAAACCTCTAGATCACCTGAAAAAAATCACCGATATTTTTGTTATTTGCAATGAAGATAGATCTAAGAGGTTCAAGTAAAGTATATAACGATATGCCGTACTTTGACAGTCCTAAACAGTTCGCGAAATCACCCTGTATAAAGTATTTCAAGAATCTATCAATTCGATTCGTTAAATAAAATCTCATGGCATGGTACTTATATCTTCAAATTATGCTATCACTAGGACTATTAATTATTATTCATTTTGTAACTAACAAAAAATACATGAATTCACCCATAAAAAATTATTCATACCTGGATGAAGCCTCTTAACGTGTTGTACTAAATTTGAATATTTCACGAAACTTTTATTACATTCGTTGCAAGTTTCTTTATATTGATACGTTAACTTGCATGGGCGCCCGCAGGGGGGGCTGGGTACCTTTGAAATGTTGATTCCCTTCTTGTTTTTGAGCAAAACCTAATATTGATTTTGCCTGCGCCTTATCAAATTATTATTTGGCCCCTCCCGAGAAAAAATTCTGCGGTCGTCCATGGTAACTTGGTAAACTGATCTGAAATAAAATATTACGCTTGATTGACAAAAGGTGAAGCTATCAATAAAAATATTGCTGTCAGGATTTAGCGACATGAATTTATTTTGTTATATCTTCTTCGTTAGAAATTTAATACCTCGTATCCCAGGAAGGAAGTAATTTGGGACCCCTTTTCATAAAAGTAAACTCAAAAAATCACTCCTCCCAGTTTTTTTCATGATATTCAGGCAAGGTAAAGGCAGGTATAAGTAGTTTATTCACTGCACCAATAAAAATGGAGTCCATTCATAATAGCCCACTTTGATTTATTGCAAAGACAAATGAAAGATTGTGCTTTTAAACAGTAGGAATAATAAAAAGTGAAATTAATTGATTTATTGAAAATTGAACATCCAAATTGAAAACATGAATAAATATAACGTAGTACTCACACAGGATGGAATTCCTTTGCGTGCATTCTCAAGTTGCTTCTACTGCTGAATGTGGTTCTGCATATTCCGCATGCCATTTTCGATAAAACTTTTGGGAACACTACAAAATACTGGAAGTACCGAAAGAAATAATATTGAAATACCTATTCCGTAGTTCTATTAAACGCTCAACAATAATAAACCTAAAACAGACTGCTCATTGCGCGTGCGGAATCACGAAGCCAAAGTAGAAATTTCTGTCTCTAGACAAGAGTGTCTCCCGCCGCGTTGCTAAGTTTAAAAGAACCTAAATAGATTATAGATTTCAAACCAAACCAGAAGGTCAAATTTTGCGCCTGCAGCGACACGAGTGGATGCGATCCTCAAACAATAGGTGAACGTGGTGGGGGAAAGGAGGTGTCCCATCTATTTTATCTGTTATAGTCCGATTTCTGCGAGTTACCGTGTTATAAGTCCGGTTATACTTTTGGTAATAGTGCGGTAACCCCCACTTATCCTCACTGTCAATTTCTTAACACGGTTATACATCCTCGCTAAAACATACTTGGTTACTGGGGGAAGTTTTAGCTAGAAAGTACTAATTTGAATGCATATTTCCAGAAATGTTGATGAGTTTCCTGTATTACTATATTCAAAAATAATAATCTGAAAACAGAATTACTTCGAGACATTAAGCGTAAAGATAGATGTACCTGATGCTGGAGGATTCTTCATCTTGAGCTTCTTTTAGGTGTTTGCGTTGTCGGTTGGGGTTGAAGATGTATTCGTAGGTTATTCCAGCGGCTATTCCTCCACAGGGCCCATCCAGTACACCCAATGACTGTCCCAGCGTTCAAGACGAAAGACGGTCCCAAAGATCTTGTAGGGTTGAGATATGGCATCTAAAACGAAGAATAAAGGTTGAAAAGTTGAAGAAACACTTAGAATTGATAGCGGATGGACGATTTCTTACCGATACGAAGCTACATGCCGACTAAGTCGCTCCAATTGTAAGACTCGTCCATTTCCTGTAAGTTTCCATTGAAACAAAATAGGAGAAGACAACGATGAAGGTGAGGATCAACTCAACGCCAAACCTTTCCCATGGCGCCACACTTGAAGAAAATAGTATATTCAATTTTTCTACTGATCAATAATTTCAAGAAAAATTGATGAATTCAAAACTATGACAACTCTAACTAATCACATTCATTCTCATTCATATTCATATTTCATAATCCTCCGGTAATATAAATCCGTATTATACAGTCAATTATTCAATTCATTGTTCTCTTCTGTTTTTCTTCGACAATCTTCTGCAGTAGCAATAAACTGCAGTAAATCAACAATAGTGATGATCCCAAGAGCCTTATTTTTGTGGACGACAACCACAAAGGATTCCCTTTCCAAAGTTCTCGAAACGACTCCAAGCGTTCCAGTGCGAGGTATTTTAGGAAAGATCCGCTCTACTATACTCGATATTTCGTCTGTGGCCGTTATTTTTTTTCGCTATGAGCTTGTTGAGTAAATTCTGCATCGTCACAACTCCAATGAGGAAACCACAATTGTCTACGATGGGTATTTGGTCTATTCCGCTGATTTTCATCATTTTCAACACTTTGAAACATTGGATGCTCTGCTTGGCTGTGGTGAGAGGCTGCATCGTGATCTCCGTGACAGAAGTGTCCCCACCACCAGTGGTTTTGGGTGTTTACAGTTTCTTGTAAATTCTTGGATTCCATCCAATGATCTGAGACGAATTTTGTTATATAATTTCTTATGCTATCAGGTAAAAGCACAACAACTCGTTGACCTTTTTTCATGTTTGTGGCAGCTTTAAGAGCACCTGCCATAGCTGCTCCACTGCGCCACCAGACAAAAGCCCCTTCTCCTTTATAAGTCTGCGAGCCATCGGCAGGGCTTCTTTGTCGTTGATTTTAACCCAAACGTCCACTATACTGCGGTCTTATACAGTAGGGATGAAATCGTAACCGATTCCTTCAACCTTGTAGAAATCTGTGTATGTTTTATTAAAATTTTCAGGTTGTGCTAGGATGGAACCTTCTGGATCCACTCCTACAACAATAGTATTCGGTGATTTTTCTTTGATTTTTCGTCCAATCCCTGTCATCATGCCCCCAGCTCCAGTTCCGAGTACGATCATATCAATTTTGCCATCGCATTGATCCAATATTTCTTCTGCAGTTGTATCGTAATGTGCCAAGGGATTGCCTGGATTGCTGTATTGATCCAGAATAATGGAGTTGGGAATCTCATTTTTCAACCTATTACTGACACCAAACAACCCTTCTGCCGAGTCTGAACTAGCTGAAATGGGGGTTCTTACTACTTCAGCCCCAAGTGCTTTCAGTACATCGACTTTCACATTAGACATTTTTTCAGAGATAACTATCACGCAACGGTATCCTTTAACAGCAGCTGCAAGTGCAAGACCTATACCGATGTTTCCAGATGTGTGTTCAATTATCGTGGCACCAGGTTTTAATATTCCGGCCTTTTCTGCCTCTTCCACGATGCGATATGCAATTCTATCTTTTACGGAACCTCCCGGGTTGAAAAACTCACATTTCGCCAGCAATTCGTACTCTAGGTTTGAATTCTTCATCACATTACCCAATTTTACCATCGGGGTATTTCCAATTGAATGGAGAATGTTGGGAAGAATTTTTTCAGATTTTTTTCGATTCGGTTTTTCTATGAGGGGACTGAGCCTCTCCATTCGAATGCCAAGTGCAAGCTGATACTTTATTTGGTGTTTTGGAAGTTTCTTTCAAGGGAGAACGGAAATTCTTTAGTTTTTCACAAATAGAGGACTGATGAGGTGACATTTTGTTGTCCATTTCTGATTTGATAACGCAGGGACTTGAAAACTAATAAGTATGTGTTGAAAAATAAGAAATTATTGCAAAATCTTAATTGTAACATTGTTACATTGTTAGGATAAATGCCTGCACATCTTGGAGAGAATGAGATTGTCCTTTGAACTGGGGAAAGTACCAACAAATATCTGTTTTTCGCTAGCAAGTCATATTTGTTGAGAAACAATATAATTGACACACTAGCAAATATCCCATTGATTATTATTGTATCAAAAATGTCCCTTGATTCCTCCAGTCTATTTGTCTTGCGATCTCCCAACAGGACCTGATCGAACTCCGAAGAAGATACCAAAAACAATATCAAAGTAACTTGATCAGAGCAAGGGAATATTGTTTATAGGAATGACGAATTCAGTTATTCCCTTTGTCGGTTTCCTACTATGCAGGATATCTGCATGTGTTGGGGCTAGTCTGGTTTTGCCAATCGGTCCAAGTTATTAAGAAAATACTCCACAGAGTCACTCATTTGAAATTCTCTCCTCCGATCAAATGCTCTTTGGATGCCACTGTCAGTCCACAATTTCGATAGTACAGGTGTATAATTCAAAAAAAGTTTTGTGTCCAAATGCGTCACATTATTAAAGAGCAGCAATTCCTTTACATCACTAGCATTTGTAGGATCACCCCAAGGAATGTCTAATTTAGCCCTGGCGTCTACCAGAACTTGCATCCCTCTTACCACATTTTGGTATATTACTTGCTGAAACTCCTTGAGGTAATCATAGTCAAACTTAACACCATGTATAATCCTCATTTGCTTGAGAAATGTGGATTTTCCACTCTCTCCAGCCCCCAGCAAAAGGAGCTTAACTTGTCTCTTCAAAGTTTGTTGTCTTTTTCCAACATTTTGTCAATTTCTTCACTTTTATGCCGGTGCTCAATCTCTTCTGGGCTGAATTTGAAGCGTAAACAGCACGTACACATTGAAGTGGACATTCTCAAAAAATGCAATGAGGGCCGATGATCAACATCACTTTTCACTACATACTTCAGATTTTCTGCTTGCAGCCATCATAAGACACACGGGATGAAAAATTCTTGCATATTTGGCACACTTCACTGCATCTTTCACTTTTCTACCACAGTAGTTGCAAATAATCTCAATGTTTTCGTGAGATTTCTCAATATCGAGCGGGAGCTCAATAGATATATGACAGTATCCTTCACAGAGTTGAGCACTAATTTAATATCTTCAGCTCCCAGTGTTTTTTTGTAGTCTGGTTTTGCCAATCGGTCCGAGTTATTGAGAAAAAAATTCCACTGAATTGGTCTGAAAAAATTTTTATATTTTTGATTACGGTAACTTAAGATTATTTCGTTGTATTGATTCTAGAGGAAGCAGCAATTCAAAAAGATTAACTCTTTTTTCCTTGGAGCTTAAGCTTTTGATATATTCGTTTTTATCTTCATCAGAAATAATACTAAAGAATCCGCACAATAAGATATGAATATGAAATATAAAAAACGATAACAAACTTACAGGGTTTGAGGTGTATTCGTTTATGCTCCTGCTGTACTCCATTTTGTATTGTTTTTTTAAGTGTTGTATCGCAACAATCACAAAAATTAGATAGTCAAGTTTACTTTCTCAAAAAATGAACTCGAAAGGAATCCTTGAATTAACTACAAACTTCAATCGACAGGTTGGTGAAGATATGAAAGGATAAACTGGTACTGAGTGGCGAATAGGCACTTGATATGGTCTTGTACATAAAATAATTTCCAGTGCTCCGAAGTGGCAACGACTGGTTTGCTCTTCACGTAGTACTTGTTCCACCACTTATTCTTTTCTCTCGTTTACCATCGATCTCACCGTTGGCTTTTGTATGTTGCTGATTGCAATTCTTCTCCATGATCTCGATGACCTCCATCGCAAATTCTATGTCGTCGTCTGCAAACAACACAATGGCGTCCTACTTTAGGATATAAATATGTAAAATGAAAACCACTAGCAAACTTACAGGATTTGAGGATTTTTGGTTATGTTCACACATCCATCCTTCTCATCTCAAGAACATAAAAAGTCTTCTCACTCAAAAATAACTATGTTAAGATTCCTATGTTGAATGGTATCCTTCACAGAGTTGAGCACTGATTTAATATCTTCAACTCCCAGTGTTTTTTTGTAGTCTGGTTTTGCCAATCGGTCCGAGTTATTGAGAAAAAATTCCACTGAATAGGTCTGAAAAAATTTTTATATTTTTGATTATGGTAACTCAAGATTATTTCGTTATATTGATTCTTGAGGAAGCATCAATTCACAAAAAGATTAACTCTTTTTTCAATGGAGCTTAAGCTTTTGATATATCTTCATCAGAAACACTACTAAAGAATCCGCATAATAGGATATGAATATGGAATATAGAAAACGATAAAAAACTTACAGGGTTTGAGGTGTATTCGTTTATGCTCGTGCTGTACTCCATTCATTTTTCTTACATTTTGTATTGTTTTTTTTTATGTGTTGTATCGTAACAATCACAAAAATTAGATAGTTAAGATTACTTTCTTAAAAATATACTCGAAAGGAATCCTTGAATTAACTACAAACTTCAATCGACAGGGTGGTGAAGATATGAAAGGATAAACTGGTACTATGTGGCGATTAGGCACTTGATATGATCTTGTACCTAAAAGAATCTCCAGTGCTCCTAAGTGGCAACGACTGGTTTGTTCTTCACGTACTTGCTCCACAACTTATTTTTTTCTCTGTTACCATCGATCTCACCGTTGGCTTTTATATGTTGCTGATTGCAATTCTTGCTTTATTCTAGGAGGCAACAAAGTACAGTCTTTTTGAAGTTATTTCTTGATCCTTGAACACATCTCTAGATATAGGTATTGATCTCAACATGGACAAACATCGAATCCCAACATGTTGGGAAAGCAATATCGCCTGATGCTTCGAAATCCATGCTTTTCATCACATGTAATCACTACCTGCGATGTGATGTTCACAGTATGCATTTCCTCACATACTGATATCGAACCGTCAAATTCCAGTCCATAGAATATTTCATTATTTAACATGATCAATGCACATATTCGTTAAGCATTTGGTACTGCTGATTGTCCACAATCACACTTGTATATCCAGCTGCACCTGAAGGGTGATGAACACTTAGTTGACCATAATTCGGTGTAGGAATTTGATTGTTGTTGAAGCAGTTCAAGTTGAAATGAGTTGCATGCGTAGTTTCTGTACCGCAGTATGGATTACTGAGGTTTTGAATGTTCAAGTGTTCACTTTCCGAAGAACTACAACTTGAGGATGACGCACTAAAAGCTCTCTGTTGCTAAGGAACTAGATGAGGCGACGAAGAACTGTATATCCTTTGGTGAGCCATGGTGGCACTCAAGAGGGCATGTTGACTAGCTTCAGGATCCGAATACTGGTGGTAGAACACTTCTTGTGCTTGATGGTAGTAGCCAGGCTATTCTCCAGGGTAGTTAGGCACGAACAAGTGATAGTCTGTAGGAATGAAGGCGTTATTTGCACCAGCTCCATTCGAATCGCTGAACTCCTCGTCTGGTATTGAGCTGTGAGGAGAAATAATTGTTGAAGGTAGCGTTGATGCTCTGGGTTGTTTTTGTGGTTGTTTTTGTTTAATTAAGGGCTGGTATATTCACTTAATTTTATAATTTCGAGTCTAGATGAAATAAAATCACTAATTTTCGTAATGTCGTTTATTCTCTTAGCAGACTGTTTTCCATCTTAACTGGGAAAACTTTACGGAACAGAAACTAGTCGAGAAATGCGATAAACATAAAATATCCGCCAAACTTCTTCAATTATAACTTCTACGAATAAAATTAGATTCATAATCTCACTTTAACTTAACAAAACATACTCAAGTTGTTGCTACATTTATTTCGCTTCTCATTGTCAATAATTCCTCAAACAGCTCTGTCCCACCTCCAAATGGTCCCATCATCACAAACGCACAATAAAATCCCTGCATCTCGACCCAAAGTCGTCTGCCTCACTGCAGTCGTACACCTCGGATGCTGAAGAGTATGACACCTCGCTAAACTAGGATCTGGCACGTCCAAATCCCACACGAATATCTTCCCCGTCTGATTCCCCAAAGCCAGAATTTTCTGCCAAAAATCCATCGCAAAACGAATGAACCAAATCTCGCACTCTTTATATTCGAATCTGTGGATAATCGTAGATGTCGTTTCCCCCTTACGCAGTTTATTATCATCTAAACGTCCGGGTTTCCAACAAATGATGCAGTTTTCGCAGGACTTGCTGAGTACAAAATCGCCAAACCACTTGACACAATCTACATAGTTCCTGTGAATATCGCGTGTTGAGAAATCTGGAAAATGTTCTTTTAAAGAGTCAAACGGCCTACTGTTCCTGTTTGCGTTCCAGTTGTAGGACTGCTTGATAGCTTCCTTGATGTAATCTTTATCTAACCTCCATAGTTTCAATGAATGATCCATTCCACAAGACATAATCCTGTTACCAAATACGTCAAAGTCTGCGCTTAACACTTCATCCCTGTGTCCTTCGACCCCACCAAAAATTGCAATGCAGACATCACTCTTTATATTCCATAATCTTAAAGCGTGATCTTTAGACACCGATAGCAATAAGTTGGGATCCCGAGGATGAAACTTTAACTCGTTTATAGCATGTCCGTGACCTATGTAATGTCGGATACAAGACATGGTAGCTGGGCTAAGGATACGTATCACCCCTCGAGAACCAGCAACTGCCAAAAGGGGCTTCCCTGTCTCGTCATCGAAAGTCCATGCACAAGTATAGTAATTCTCGTCCAAATCAGGATCTGCGTAACACTGCAACAATTTAATACCAGTAGGTTCGTCTGGACATTCGTAAATCGTGACTCGGTTGCTTCCCACTGCTGCGAATATCTTCGGCTGTCCTTCCTTGAGATGATGGTTGAATTGGGCCCCAAACAACGGTTGTCCATGATCCTCTTTGATACTGCAACGGAATGTGTACAGAGGTTTTGGAGGTTTGACGATGCTCAGCTTCTTCTTTCGTTTCTTTCCTCGCTTGGACGGTTTATTCGTAGGGGTAGCACTTCTAGAGGTAGTATCAGTGGTGGAATTACTTCCAACGCTGGAAGTTTCATCCGCTTCATCTCCAGAATCTTAAGTTAGGTTGTGGGACGTGCCTCCAGCAAGCATTAGGTACCAAGGTATGTATTTTTGAACATCTATTCGCAATAAATATTGGCCACCGAGAAGGATGATCGTTGAGCCAAAATAGCACATCTGTCGAGTCAGACCATAAATGTAAACTAATATCTTCTATATTAATAGCATTTGACAATTTGTTAGAAAGCTTAGCTAACAGCAAAGCAGCACTTAGTTCCAATCGAGGTATGGTTAACAAAGGCTTGATTGGCGAAACTTTTGTCTTCGCCTGTAAAACGGTGATTACCACTTCGTCCTCAAAAATTATTCGGAGATAAACAACGGCTCCGTAAGCCAACTTTGAAGCATCTGCAAATCCGTGCAGTTCGAATTTCTTAGCATGGGGTTGGTAACCCAACCACCGACTTATTTCAACGTTATTCAGGCTATTTAGTTGATGATACCATTTTAACCATTGTTCAGCCAGTTCTGAATCTAACTCTTCGTCCCAACCAAGTTTCCTTATCCAGAGCTGTTGCATGAATACCTTCGCTGTGATCAGAGCTGGTGCGAGCCAACCTAAAGGGTCAAACAATTTGGCTATCTTAGAGAGAATTTTTCTTTTAGTGAAAAGCGTACTGAAATTGTCGGATTCATTCTCCAATTTGAACCAAAATGAGTCAGTTTCTGGGTTCCAAGTTAAACCCAATATACTGAAAGTTGCATCTTTATCAAATTCATAATTTTGAGGAATGGCGCGATCGGCTGCCGGAATGGACTTCAACAATTCAGGGTTATTTGAAAGCCACTTATGTAAAGAAAAACCGCCTTCTCTAGAAATAGCTATCAATTGGCATATTTTGTCTTGTGATTCCTCAAATGAGTGACCTCCTGAGAGATTATCATCCATGTAAGTTTCGTTCTTCAATATAGCAGCACCCAGGGGGGATCTTTCCTGTTCATCCGATGCGAGTTGATGTGTTACTCTTATAGCCAAAAAAGGGCTGGATACCATACCATAAGTTACCGTCTGAAGATACCATATTTTTACAGGATCATTAGCATTGAACCTCCAAAGAATTGCTTGGAAGGGTTGATCGTCGGAATGTATTCGTATCTGTCAAAACATCTGTTTCATATCGGAAACAAACACATATTTGTATTTCCTCCAACGAAGAATTAACTCCGACAAGTCGGGAAGTAAGTTCCTTCCAACATGAAGCGTATCATTGACTGAAAGACCATTAGTGGCCTTAGCCGACCCGTTAAAAACTGTTCTCAGTTTGGTACCAGCGGAGTTTCGTTTCAATATACCATGATGAGGTAAGAAATAGTGAGTGTTTGCTAAATTTTCACCATTTATCTCGATCATGTGACCACGGTCAACATAATCCAACATGAACTCCCTATATAAGCGACCAAATTCAACATCACGCTCAAATTTGGTTTCCATTCTAATGAGCATTTTTAGAGCTATGTCATACATACTAGGAAAACTCAAATCTTGATTATTTACCTTGAAGGGCAAGCGAACCGTATATCGTCCATTTTCGTCTCTTCTGAGAAATTATTTACAAATATACTTTCGTTATCTTTTTCTTCAGGACTAACATACTTAGTTTCACTCGAGAATTCTTCTTGTGCGAAGAAGTTACCTAGCAAGTCGTTTAAAGATATCTCATCTTCATTAATGTGTAATACTGAAGGAAGAATTCTATCACGGGATGAAGAAGTATTGCCAGAAACTATCCAACCGAGTGCACTTTTCATGGCTATAGGTTCAGAAGTTTTTCCTCGAATGATTTGACCCTCAATAATCTTAGCGTGAATTGAAGAACCTAAAAGTAGCTCTATTTGACCTCTTTCTGCGAAATTTGGGTCAGCTAGTACAAGTGAATGTACTATGTCTTGAAGCAACTTGAAGGGGGGATTGAGGTTGATGCGGTGAGTTCGAAATTTCTTCCCTAGGAGGTCCTTGAGCTATATTCAATATCATATCTTTTGCTTCCAACTCACTTAGAACATAGTTGACCGAAACTATGCAGTGCGGCCTGGAAGATCTTGTATTGTGGACAATAGTGTCATAACTCTGCATCCACACCCAACCTCCACCTTTGCTCAGGAATTGGTAGTATTTTGTTGTCACTTGACCCTTGAACAACAATTGGTGATGTGCATATTTCATGGCTAAAATATCACTTCCATGAATATAATGACACAGGGTCTTTTCAATAAGGTCCTGTGGTTCATATCCTGTCAACTGTGCCACTCTGGCATCCAAGAAAATCAACTTCAAATCCAAACTCGCTCTGAACATGAACATATTCATGTGTAGTTTGATTTCAGTTATTGGGCTGGGGGTAAGTGAAACACCCACTGCTACCAATCCCATGTTCTGGTAGCAGGCTTCGTATGGTGATGATGAGGATGTGTTGTACTGCTTGACTTTGAGGTAACCCGAACAGGGAATAACCTTGTATCCACCATTCGTGAGGCCAGCGTTTCTTTTCGCCAGGACGCACTTCATCCTCAGGAAAAAAATGCGATCGGTTTCGTAATCCTGCAGAGGCGGCGTACCAGGCGGAGGCATGCTAGGCGTCAATACGGCGGTCATTTCGTCGTGATCGGCAGGATGAATGTATTCGTATATGCTGTTCCCGGTGAGTTCTACCTGGGATAAGCCTAGATGTGCGGAAGCAGTTGCGGATATGTACATGATTTTTCCATCTGGGGCCACTACGAAGATAAAACCATCTAACGTTTGTAGTAGATAGTAGGCAAGTTCTTTGATTGTTGCGTCACGTGGATTTGGTACTGCAGGTGTAGCTCCCCATGCATCCCCCAGTCCATCAGGAAAGACTTGTCTCATTTTCAGGTACGCTGTTGTAAGTCTTATAATGAAGCTTTATCTAACTGTGACGTATTTACAGCTGGAAGAGGCAAAAGTTTTCCTAATTCCAAGAATTCAGCATTTTCTTTTTTTCGTCGAGACCTGACAGCGTTTTTACTTTTCTCTTTCATGGCCCCACTCGCCAAACTACTTTTGGCTGAAGCCGATGATGTTGGGGGCTTCCTTCTAGTCTTATTCTTTTCTCTGTTACCATCGATCTCACCGTTGGCTTTTATATGTTGTTGATTGCAATTCTCGTAGTTCTTGCTGTGTTTCAGCAGGAGCTCCTTAAGCCAATCGTACTTCTTCTGCTGATGCCCAAACTGTTGGCGCTGGTGCTCGAATCAAGCTGACCTCTGGTAGAATGTGGTCTGCGTCGTTCTTGCTCAAGTCGACCAGGCTGTTTGACTTTACTGCAACGGTAGGGGCTCGCAGCCTGAAATCAGCGTCTCTCTTTGAGTTATTTTTTATAATAAGCTGTCTCGGAGGTTGATCCTTTCTGACCACCCTGTTGGAAGCATTAGCTGGAAATTTCTTCGCTTGCTACACTCAATCTTTCCTGCCATGTGAGCTTTGCCTCTGAGCACTGCAATCTATCTTTTGTTGTCGTTTTGTGCCTATGATGATGCTTTGTTGACTCCACTGGTTTGCTCTCGAGGTTGTCTTGTTGTACACATGGTTTTCTGCGGAAAAAATTAATAATAAATAAAAGTCAACACAAAACATTTAAATTACAGGCCAGAGGAGCATCAAGAGAGGTAGAGACTTACCCTAACGTTTGAAAACTGAGATTATTCTTCTCCTCTGCAAGGAACTAGATCTGTTCCTCTCCTTCCTATTTTTGGTAAAGTTTCTCTGTTGTTTATATATATCTTTCAAGAATGACGTAGGTAGTGTGTATCTAGAATTAATTTTTTTCGTATACCTCTTTTGTTTGACTTTCTGTGTTGTTTGTTCTTGATCTGAAATGAGATCGTTTTCGCATTCATCTTCACTGGACGAAGCACTCGAAATTCTGCTGTACCCATCGGAACACTCGTCAGATATTAAATTATTATCTTCATTCTCAGCCTCCTTCTTGCAGCAACTATGCTTTTGACGTAATTTTTCAACTCGTTTACAACAATGATGTCTGATGTTTCTACTTTTGTTGTTGGACGCTTCACATTTGTTTTTCGCATTAGAATCTTGTCGAATCGTCACGTTGATGTCTTTTTTGTATCTTATGTTCGTGTTTTTCACGTTTTCGTCGTTAACTTTACTGTTTTCTGCTGGTTGTTTCTCAGGGAAACTGTGAGTTTAACTTTTATTGTCTTACTGCCACAATGTGGTACTTTCACTGAAGAGCCGATTGCTTCATAGATTGTTGTTACCAGTCCTGCGATATCCTGGAAGAGAAAAGGAAATTTTCAGATTTTAGACTCAATTCGGGCTCGTGAATGCGTTTTTGAAAGTGTTGAACTAGGGTCAAACTGTTATTGAGAATTTGGAGAAGAACCAATCGCATATTTTCTTGAATGCATATTTTATTGCTTGGTTTGAACGCAATTAAAAGTGCCCACACGTATTTGTGTTTTTTTCATAGCAAAATGGAGCGAAAATCAACAAAATATAACGGAAATATCCGCAATACAGTGTAGAACGTTGATGTTTTTTTGGGTCTGGATATGCCGAGATCAAAGACTTTCTTGCCTTTGAAGTGATTTCAAATATGAACTGTAATAAAGGCGGACGATATCTTTGAAGTTGACACTGAGCATCTTACGGGATCTAGGATATTTTCTCATCGATAGGGATATCGATGCATTTGACTCAGAATTTTCAGGAAAATAGAAATGCTCTATCTTGAAATTCACGTTGCTCGAAAGAAAAATCAATAGAATCTTACTTTACTTCCTTAGAAAATATACTCGAAAGGAATCCTTGAATTAACTACAAACTTCAATCGACAGGGTGGTGAAGATATGAAAGGATAAACTGGTACTGTGTGGCGTATAGGCACTTGATATGGTCTTGTACCTAAAAGAATTTCCAGTGCTCGTAAATGGCAACGACTGGTTTGCTCTTCCATATCATATCATAAAACCTCTTTAATTAAATCTTCAACACATTTCATATTTATACAAACAATAAAACGATCTCTTGAAATATAGTTTTAACCGGCTGAAGGACCTCAGGTCGACGGCCAATTGCACTTGCAATAAAGCACTGTTATATATAGTTTTAACAATGATCATTGTATATTTTCAAGATTTCTTTCTTATATTGTACCACCTATTTCAAATTGAAGAAAAGTTAGCTCTAATAATAAAACTGCAGAAAAATTGAGATTACGCTATAGAATGTGAAATATATTCATATTTCATAATCCTCCGGTAATATAAATCCGTATTATACACTCAATTATTCAATTCATTGTTCTCTTCTGTTTTTTTTCGACAATCTTCTACAGTAGCAATAAACTCCAGTAAATCAACAATAGTGATGATCCCAAGAGCCTTATTTTTGTGGACGATAACCACAAAGGATTCCCTTCCAAAGTTCTCGAAACGACTCCAAGCGTTCCAGTGCGAGGTATTTTAGGAAAGATCCGCTCTACTATACTCGATATTTCGTCTGTGGCCGTTATTTTTTTTCGCTATGAGCTTGTTGAGTAAATTCTGCATCGTCACAACTCCAATGAGGAAACCACCATTGTCTACGATGGGTATTTGGTCTATTCCGCTGATTTTCATCATTTTCAACACTTTGAAACATTGGATGCTCTGCTTGGCTGTGGTGAGAGGCTGCATCGTGATCTCCGTGACAGAAGTGTCCCACCACCAGTGGTTTTGGGTGTTTACAGTTTCTTGTAAATTCTTGGATTCCATCCAATGATCAAAAAGCCCCTTCTCCTTTATAAGTCTGCGAGCCATCGGCAGGGCTTCTTTGTCGTTGATTTTAACCCAAACGTCCACTATACTGCGGTCTTATACAGTAGGGATGAAATCGTAACCGATTCCTTCAACCTTGTAGAAATCTGTGTCTGTTTTTATTAAAATTTTCAGGTTGTGCTAGGATGGAACCTTCTGGATCCACTCCTACAACAATAGTATTCGGTGATTTTTCTTTGATTTTTCGTCCAATCCCTGTCATCATGCCCCCAGTTCCAGTTCCGAGTACGATCATATCAATTTTGCCATCGCATTGATCCAATATTTCTTCTGCAGTTGTATCGTAATGTGCCAAGGGATTGCCTGGATTGCTGTATTGATCCAGAATAATGGAGTTGGGAATCTCATTTTTCAACCTATTACTGACACCAAACAACCCTTCTGCCGAGTCTGAACTAGCTGAAATGGGGGTTCTTACTACTTCAGCCCCAAGTGCTTTCAGTACATCGACTTTCACATTAGACATTTTTTCAGAGATAACTATCACGCAACGGTATCCTTTAACAGCAGCTGCAAGTGCAAGACCTATACCGATGTTTCCAGATGTGTGTTCAATTATCGTGGCACCAGGTTTTAATATTCCGGCCTTTTCTGCGTCTTCCACGATGCGATATGCAATTCTATCTTTTACGTTTTGTAATACGATTTGAATTTATAAGCCTTTGGGGATTTCAGTTATTGAAGTTATATGAACATAGATATATCATATGAATTACACTACAGCATCTTTAGTCGCGCGGTTTGTTAGAGCATTGATGGCTGATGATTTGAAAATGCAATTGATTCTGCAGAAAAAGATTCTTACCTGAATGCTCATATTTGTGCCTAGCCAAGGAGCTCTGCTTAGAGAATGCTTTATCACATTGATCACAAATGAACTGGCCTTCAAGTTCTTGCTCGTGGTTGCCCAACAAAGGACTGCCTAAACTCTTCAACATGTATTGGGACATCTTTAACCTTTTGGACAAATGGGTTGGGTCTTCATCACCAACTTCCACTTTTATGTCTTTGTAATCAGTCCATTTTTTGTCTTGGTTTGGACTGAGACCATTAGGAATCTGATTGTTATTTATAAATTGGGACAAACTCGGAAGGTCTGTTACGCCAAACTGCATGAGTTGCTCCATGGGTACCAGCCCCATGGCAGATAAGCTCAACTTATGGGGAGGTTGTGCTAAGATTTGTGCTAGACGGCTACTATTATTAATTTCTGTCGAAGAAGATGCAGAGGGAAGCTCTGAAGAATTAGAATTGTGGTAACTAGTTGAATATGGTAAATATGGCGGCACTGGACTTCTTGGGGACTTCCTACTGAGATTAACCACTTCATCGCAGAATTCTGATTTAGGATTTGCTGAGGTAGGTCTGGTAGGAGAACTTGAAGGGGTTGACTCAAAAGAGCGACTTCTTTTTAGTGAAAGATCCAATGGTTCATCATCGCCATATTGGTTCATAAGAGAATCACCTTCGATTTTGTGACCAGTCATGTGTGGACTCGAAGAATGACCAATTGGGGAGTACTTCTGATTAGATGATGGGCTATATGGTACATGTATCAACCTCCCTTCCCTGCGATCTCTCGCCCTCGTATTTTGAAACCATACTTGAACGACTCTTACAGCAAATCCAATTGAGGCAGCAATCTTCTCCAACTCTTCCCTCTTGGGACGGGGATTCAAAGAATAACTTTCCTTCAATATTTTGAGTTGCTCATCAGAAATCAAAGATCGAACCCGCACTTTTCTTCCATCTTCAGATAAGTGATCAGTAGTGGTTACTGCAGATTCACAGTATATATCATCATCACCCTTCGTCCTGTCATAATCCTGGTCTTCGTTGCCACTGAAACTACCACTTCTTTCTTTTCTGAATTCTTCTGATTTATTAGCAACGGCTTCCTCCAATCTGGCAGCCAAGCCTTCGCTTTTGATATCACATTTATGGTCCTCCAACTGATTAGTTGTATCGAATACTCTACTACAGTTATTACATCTGTATGTTGGTTCTGTTTTAGGAGAAAAATGGGTGAAATTACTTTGGCAATCGCTGTTATTTGAGGATTCAGAGGAGAACTTTTGCATATTCGCTTGTAGAAGCTTCTTCGTAACAGATGCGTTCACTGTTTCCAGAATTCTTTTAACAGCTTCTAATTCTCCATTGTCTTTTTTGTCCTCTTTGGGTTCCTCCCGGTTTTCTATGTCTTCATCCATGACTAGATCTCCACAACTGGAATCATTTGATTTTGGGGGATTGTCTATTTCATTTTCGTGTGATGATTCTACATCTATTTCTTTCTCTTTGGAACTATCTTCATTCTGACTTTCACTATATTCTGTAGGTGCAGGATGTCTCGCGGGGGAAGTTCTCTGATGTATGTGATCAAAAATTTGACTTAATGTAGCAAAGTTGTATGTATGAGGATGTGGTGCATTCAGTAAAGAAGGAGGGGTAAGATAAAATGGTGCTACTGGCGAGTTTGCAGCTAAAGAAGACTCCAAAAAGGCGGCCGCAGCATCTGAGTATTTTGGGAGGATTGGCAAGAATGAATTATGATCTGGACTACTGGAGATGTTGTTGTTCATTGGACTATCATTACATTGCTTATGGAGGCGACCATTCTGTTGGCTACTCTTGTCCATAAGTGAATTGGCTGGTGGTCTCGTTCTACCCAGCTTGATATTCATCACCAGGCATTTTTTCGATGTCATGTGACTAGAATAAGATCCAGAATGCGAGAATCTCTTTCCACAATTACCACATTTGAAAGGCTTCTCTCCACTATGGATTCGTTTATGCTCCTGGAAAAAAACTTCTTGTTAAATTTTTGTAAAATGTTTGGACCTCTATTTTTCCAAAAGATGAAATTCATTAAGAATGCGTTACCTTGAGGTGATGTTTGAATTTGAACGCTTTATCGCATTCTGTACATTTGAATTTTCTGAGGACGGCACTTTCATCATGACTGATGACGGTAGACGTTGGCTAATGTTTTATTACATATTTTACAAGACTGAAACAAAAAGAAACAACAATGAGTGTGCGAGAAATATTTGGTATATGAAGTGAATTATTTTTAGTGTCTTCATCATTTAAATATGTTCTAGTATCATTCGACTTTTGCAGATGTACTTTCTCCCAAAGTCAATCTTAAATTAGAGGTGATTGCTCATCATGATTTACGAAAATAAAATCATGTATGTAGTATTGTTCTGGCTTTATTAGTTTACCAGTGATGAGTGAGAGAATATCTTTCATTAACAAGCTGTTTCAGATAATGCGAGATGTGTTTGAAAAAGAGGCTTTTCATTCAAATTATATCATGGTTCAGTAAAAATCTTTACACGAGTATTTGTATGAGATTGAATAAGTAATAAGTAATTTCAAAGACAATCTTCCAAAAAAGTGCACGAAAGAGAAATAGAAAACTGTTATTTTTTCATCTTGGTCATGATGTCGAAAATTTTAAACCTTGAGCTTAAATTAAGGTAGATAACTACCTACAAAAATAATTAGTTCAATGTGAATCGGATCGCTAGAATGAAATTTCGTGTACTGGTTAGAAAACCGATTTTTCATACTATTAATCATTTGACAACCGAAACGAAGTCAGAATTACCCTTTATATGTGTTTTTTTCATAATATATTATGAGTTATCAACAATCGATATTGAATTTATCACATCATTGAAGAGTTGTAGAAGAAAATCTTTTTTTTGATTCTGTGATAAAAAAATGGGCTGCGAAAGAACGTGTGACTGCTGTTTCTTGAACAGATTCTGCTCAGAAATTGGCCATAACAATTTTAAATCGACATTGGGATCTTCAAGTATTGTTTTTATTAACACCCGACATTGAAAAGAAAGACCTGGATTCACTGCATCGGTATCTATTTTTACTTATTCCAAACGACCTTATAGGAGCGAACAAGAGATGCTGTACAGAGTTTAATGGATTAGGAGGAACCGAGTGGTCGAAACATTTCTGAAACGATGACAGCCCGGCACAAAAAGACGCCACATGTGTGAACTGAGACCGTGTGAAAGAGTTCAGATACGTGACGTACATGTAATGGACCATCACACCGCCTGTTTTTGCGTTCAATTTTTTTCACTCCAGATAAACGGTATTTATGGGAGAGCTTGCGTAACCCGTAATTAAACATGAGCGGAGTAAGATTTAATTCTCTTTCTTTCTGTGGTATCACCCATGTTGCGTGAGTGGGTCCTATTTTGCAAAAATACTAAAAAATACAAAATGAAAATGAGGAACTATTCGAGAAGGGAATTTTGTTGACCGGTATTAGTTGATCACGATCGTGTCTCCTGCTGGTCTAGTGTCATGTCATCAATAGAAAGTGTGAAGTCAGATGTAAAAAACGTAACCTCACTTTTTTTTCTATTTGTCAAATTCTGAGTTTGCGCATGCGCAGATTGTTGTATGGGTCAACAGACATGGCAACTAGATTGCATCAATTTTATTCTCACGTTAGCAGTATAGGGTTTAATAGGTATATGGTTTCTATGTAATGATAGTCTAGTTTATTTTTCGAAAGTAAATATTTTCCTGGGAGGGGTAATTACCCCCATTACCCCCCTCGTAGCGACGCCAGTGGCATGGTATCCTGCATATGATGGTTTTGTTTTATAATTTTCATCGAAAATAAAATCAGGTATTATTTAGGAAATGTAGTTCAATTTCAATTAATGTATCAATAAGGATTTATTTTGAAAAGTGGCAATATTTCTATTGATAGCTTCCCTTTTTGTCAATCACGCGTAATATTTTACTAAGTTAACGTATCAAAATAAATATAAAAAAACTGCAACGAATTTAATAAAAGTTTTGTGAAATATTCAAATTTAGTACAAAACGTTAAGACGCTCCATCCAGGTATGAATAATTTTTTTATGGGTGAATTTAGGTATTTTTTGTTGGTTACAAAATGAATTTTAATAAATAGTACTAGTGATAACATAATTTGAAGATATAAATACATAACTTTCACCTTATTTTTTAGTTCTCATCAGGTGGTAATATTTTGCTATCCTTAAAAAACCCGCAAGAGTTCTGAAGCAACAAATACAGGGTATCCCGGATAAAACAGACAAAAATTCAATGAGAGACAGAGGGCAACTAGAGGATCAAGGAAAACCCTTATATGTAGTAACTATTGAAAGGAAATTCTAGAAGATTCTCTTTATTTTTGAAATACACACTGTCGTCTTGAACATATTCTTTCTAACTCAAAGACACAGAACACTTCCTGTCATAGACCCTAATATAAATTCACTTACTTAACTACTTGCATATTGAACTACTGAACATGACGGTGTCGCATCTGCAGTGCCCTCTGTATACAAGTAAACAAAATTGTACAACTAGGCATCTGCATTAACAACTATCAGTCCTAGTTTCTGATTTACAGGGTTATTCTTCAAATTTGAATGGAAATTAAAAACCTCTAGATCACCTGAAAAAAATCACCGATATTTTTGTTATTTGCAATGAAGATAGATCTAAGAGGTTCAAGTAAAGTATATAACGATATGCCGTACTTGGACAGTCCTAAACAGTTCGCGAAATCACCCTGTATAAAGTATTTCAAGAATCTATCAATTCGATTCGTTAAATAAAATCTCATGGCATGGTACTTATATCTTCAAATTATGCTATCACTAGGACTATTAATTATTATTCATTTTGTAACTAACAGAAAATACATGAATTCACCCATAAAAAATTATTCATACCTGGATGAAGCCTCTTAACGTGTTGTACTAAATTTGAATATTTCACGAAACTTTTATTACATTCGTTGCAAGTTTCTTTATATTGATACGTTAACTTGCATGGGCGCCCGCAGGGGGGCTGGGTACCTTTGAAATGTAGATTCCCTTCTTGTTTTTGAGCAAAACCTAATATTGATTTTGCCTGCGCCTTATCAAATTATTATTTGGCCCCTCCCGAGAAAAAATTCTGCGGTCGTCCATGGTAACTTGGTAAACTGATCTGAAATAAAATATTACGCTTGATTGACAAAAGGTGAAGCTATCAATAAAAATATTGCTGTCAGGATTTAGCGACATGAATTTATTTCTTATATCTTCTTCGTTAGAAATTTAATACCTCGTATCCCAGGAAGGAAGTAATTTGGGACCCCTTTTCATAAAAGTAAACTCAAAAAATCACTCCTCCCAGTTTTTTTCATGATATTCAGGCAAGGTAAAGGCAGGTATAAGTAGTTTATTCACTGCACCAATAAAAATGGAGTCCATTCATAATAGCCCACTTTGATTTATTGCAAAGACAAATGAAAGATTGTGCTTTTAAACAGTAGGAATAATAAAAAGTGAAATTAATTGATTTATTGAAAATTGAACATCCAAATTGAAAACATGAATAAATATAACGTAGTACAGTACAGTGCAAGATCTCATGCAGAGCACATGTCTATTTATCCGTTATCAAGCGATTCGATTATTGTTTGCGACGCGGAAAAGGAATAATTTACAATTTCGCGACACAACTCTTACAGCGCTTCAGATTTTGAGAACTTTTTCTCTCAAAATATGCCTCAGTCATCGAGTGCTTCCCAAAAAAATACCGAAGATTCATCCGAAGAAGATCAATCATTCAAGAAGCCTGCAAACAGAAAACGAAAAAAGAAATCAACAGCTAAAACAAACAACAAAAAACTGAATGACAACAAAACTCCAGAAGCAGAAATCAGCCAACCGCATCTGGAACCACGAGATAAAAATAACGTTTCTGATAACATCGTCGATATGGAAACAGAGACAGTTATTCCCTCCACTTCTACCACAATAAACACTAAAGGTTCCCATACATGTCAAGATGGAAAACCGCAAAATAAAACATACAACAAATCAACCATCAAAAATTACTCAACAAGAATGTATGAAATAAGTAAAACAGAATACCAACACCTATTTTACCTCACAGTAGATGAAAATCTCATAGCAGACAGAATTAAAATGTCCGATGAATGGAGCAAAAAATTTCCTAAATCCACAGACATCATAATTAAAACCAAAATAGGATACCTTATATAATCGAACAACGTCAAAGAAAACCTAATCAAAGCACTGGAGGAAATGAAAACTGAAAAAATCATCAGTAAATACAAAGAAACCAAACCCTACATCCATGGAAAAGAAAGAACGGAACCACAACAAACATTTTCAGTGGTAATAACTGGAGTCGAAAAATACATAAAGGATGAAGAAATCAGTCAACACCTGAATTCAATGAATCTAAAGCACAGATTTTGCCGAAGAATCATTTCCAGAGCATACAACACACCTACAACTCATATAAGATTAATCACTGGTGAAGCTTCAACATCTGAGATACTGCTCAACGATGGAATGTTCTTCAAAAACAGACGATATCTGGTATACGCAAGTCACCCACCAAATCCCACACCTATACCTTGCAGCAAATGCTACCAATTTGATCACATCACAGAAAAATGCAACCAACAAATTAAATGCAACAAATGCCAAGGTACCCACAAAACGGCAAATTGCAAAACAAATCTGCCACCGAAATGTAGAGCATGTGGTTCTGAAGAACATCTAGCATGGTCGGCTAAATGCCCGAAACACCCCAAAAAACCTATCGAAGGTATACCAAATGTAACCATCAAGCCCCTCAACAAAAAAACCAGAGACATAGAAGAGATATGCAAGAAAAATAACAGGATACATGCACCCCTTACTGTACATGATGACATCATAAATACTTACATCAGAAAGTTGAACAAGCCCAAACATACCAACAGGGACGAACTACTGTCTAAACTGAAGAAAAGATTCTTGTCACAATACAAAATAGATACCACAGCTGTCTTTTCAGGCAATCGAGTATACATTCTCATGTTTGATGTGGAAGACCCAAACGAACCGTCACCAACTGAACCTATAGACAACAATACAAACAGGCAAATTCAACTCTGATATCAAAATACTTTACAACAATATTAATAGTTATACACCAAAGAAATACCTGATCAATAATTTTATAGAGGAGAACGAGATACACTGTGCAATGTTTGTAGAAGCAAAAATAAAAGAAGAATGTAACATTACTTACAGGGACTGGGATGTTTTGCATCGAGTGGGTAACAGAGTTAATAATACCAGGGGAGGGAGTATAGTGCAATCCCATCTTAAAAATGGGTTAGAACAATTCTCCTACTCTAAATAACAACTTAAACGAAACTCTGCATTTCACAATTTCTTTTAAAAATGACAGACTACATATATTCTTCGTATATATACACCCTCATTCTAAAATTGAAGAAACAATATTTACAAAAGCAGCACTATATAAGTATTCACTAATCATAGGAGACTTCAATCTAAATCCAACAAAAAACAAACAAATGAATAAATTTCTTCAGAATGGTACATTCAAAAAATATAACACGCCTCCAACATTCTTAATGAACAATAATCCTGACAGCACGCCGGACCTTCTGATATATTCTTCAAATCTAGAAAATAACATAAAAGATTTAGTACTGCTGCCAGACCTCGGCTCAGATCATCTTGCAATGCTAATCACATTGAATTCAGACACAGATATGGAAGAAATAGTCCAGAGAAAAACTTTCATATTTGATAAATGCAAAATCAATAAAGTCAATGAGGACATGAGCAACTTCGTAAATTCTCATCAGCAAACAAATATAGGCGAAGATTACATTACATTATTTAATAACAAACTTTCTGAATGTATAATCAAACACACACCTATAGCAAATCACCATCCATTTTTACACGACCTACCGCCTTTCATTGTAAAAATGATCAAGAACAAACGCAAAATGTACAGAGAATATAGATGCTGCCCAAATCCAAATTTCAAAACTAAATTAAACGAATACAACACTAACATTCACAAAATGATTCAACAGAATAGACAGCATAGATGGACTGAGGCTTGCAGATCAATTGGTTTGGCCAAAGGTAAAAACTTCTACAGGCAAATTAACAAACTCTCTAGGTACAAACATACCTACAAAATACCCACAATTAAAGCCAATAATATAGAATATATCACGGATCAAGAAAAGACAGATATATTTGCACAACACTTTCAACAGGCATACCAATACGACAAGGACAGGAACTTTGACTCGGAAACAGAAGCCCTAATAGAAACTTGGTATAATGAATACTTTAGCAACTCCGAGAATGATAATGAAAACTCAGTGGAGATGGAAATAGAGGAAGCCACATATTATGAAATTCTACACAACACCAAGAACAGTGCCCCTGGGGCAGACAACGTACCCTGGAACATAGTCAAACAATTACATCCAATCGTTCATGAACACATAATGAAGATATTAGAATGGTGTATAAACAACAAAACCTTCCCAGAAATATGGAAAACTGGTAACGTCATTCTTATTGCAAAACATAACAAAGACCCAAAAAAAGTTGAAAATTACAGACCGATAACGCTTTTACCAGTACTGGGAAAACTCTTGGAAAAAATCATTAAATTACAGTTAGAAGAACATTTACAGGACTATATTCCCAATTTTCAATTCGGTTTCCGCAGAAAGAAAGCCACAGCTCACCCCTTGACAATTTTCATCTCTAATCTACAAAATGCCCAACTAAACAAAAAAAAAACAGCAGCAGTGTGTATGGATATCAACAAAGCATTTGACAGCATGTGGATAAAGGGGCTACTATACAAAATTTTCAAAAAAGGCTTACCTCAATACCTTATCAAAATAGTGAGGGAATATTTGGAGAACAGAAAATTGAAAATAAGTATCAACAATTCGTCATCCAACTACTTCACCCCTGAGCAAGGTACACCCCAAGGATCACCATTATCTCCGTTTCTTTACAATATTTATTGCAGCGACATTCCCACTAGCAACAATGCAAACCAATATGTCCTACAGTATGCGGATGATACAACGGTAATTTCAAACGAAAAAACACTGAAGAAATGTATTAATAAACTTCAAGAATACATAAACAACATAACTTCATGGTTCGCTAAATGGAGACTAAAAGCTAATCCAGGAAAATCTCAACTAATTATATTCAACCACAACATCACGGTTCAATCCCCAACTATACTGATAAACAACATAACGGTCAAACCAACACCATCAATAAATTATCTCGGTATTCAAATAGACAACAAAGCTAGCCTGAAACTCCACGCTCAAAATGTAAAGAGAAAAATTGTTAGTAGAGCCAAACACTTTAGATGTCTGACATATAAGGACCAAGGAATCAACATGAAAACAGCAGCAATCATTTACAAATCTATATGCAGACCAATACTTGAATATGGACATCCATTGTACGCAAATTGCAGAGAATCAGTAATGAAGATCTTGGAGGTAGCTGAAACAACATCCCTCAGAACAATAACAAAATTAAGGCACCCAAATAACCCACTATATAACCCTCCCAATCCTTTGCTATACCAGACAACAAGGATAGAACCCATCGGAGAACGTATCAAAAAATTAAATAAGAACTTTATGGAGAGGCTAGAAAAATTAGAAGACATAAGTGAGCTGATGCACAACGATCCAATAGTACACCCGAGCAGAAAATTCCCAACTTGCACTTTACTACATAAACTTAAAAACTGTTGAATTCTAATATTGTTATCATTTTTTTTTTTTTCCTAAAATAATTTAAATGCTATGTAGGCTGAAGGACTTAGGTCGATGGCCATTTGATAATGTCAATAAAGTACCGTTATCTATCTATCTATCTATAACGTAGTACTCACCAGGATGGAATTCCTTTGCGTGCATTCTCAAGTTGCTTCTACTGCTGAATGTGGTTCTGCATATTCCGCATGCCATTTTCGATAAAACTTTTGGGAACACTACAAAATACTGGAAGTACCGAAAGAAATAATATTGAAATACCTATTCCGTAGTTCTATTCAACGCTCAACAATAATAAACCTACAACAGACTGCTCATTGCGCGTGCGGAATCACGAAGCCAAAGTAGAAATTTCTGTCTCTAGACACGAGTGTCTCTCGCCGCGTTGCTAAGTTTAAAAGAACCTAAATAGATTATAGATTTCAAACCAAACCCAGAAGGTCAAATTTTGCGCCTGCAGCGACACGAGTGGATGCGATCCTCAAACAATAGGTGAACGTGGTGGGGGAAAGGAGGTGTCCCATCTATTTTATCTGTTATAGTCCGATTTCTGCGAGTTACCGTGTTATAAGTCCGGTTATACTTTTGGTAATAGTGCGGTAACCCCCACTTATCCTCACTGTCAATTTCTTAACACGGTTATACATCCTCGCTAAAACATACTTGGTTACTGGGGGAAGTTTTAGCTAGAAAGTACTAATTTGAATGCATATTTCCAGGAATGTTGATGAGTTTCCTGTATTACTATATTCAAAAATAATAATCTGAAAACAGAATTACTTCGAGACATTAAGCGTAAAGATAGATGTACCTGATGCTGGAGGATTCTTCATCTTGAGCTTCTTTTAGGTGTTTGCGTTGTCGGTTGGGGTTGAAGATGTATTCGTAGGTTATTCCAGCGGCTATTCCTCCACAGGGCCCATCCAGTACACCCAATGACTGTCCCAGCGTTCAAGACGAAAGACGGTCCCAAAGATCTTGTAGGGTTGAGATATGGCATCTAAAACGAAGAATAAAGGTTGAAAAGTTGAAGAAACACTTAGAATTGATAGCGGATGGACGATTTCTTACCGATACGAAGCTACATGCCGACTAAGTCGCTCCAATTGTAAGACTCGTCCATTTCCTGTAAGTTTCCATTGAAACAAAATAGGAGAAGACAACGATGAAGGTGAGGATCAACTCAACGCCAAACCTTTCCCATGGCGCCACACTTGAAGAAAATAGTATATTCAATTTTTCTACTGATCAATAATTTCAATTGATTGTCCATTGATAAGGTGCATGCGGTGGTCCAGCTTGTCTACCACCTCCACTCAGTTGAGTGTATGTCGGCTCGTATCCACTATAAACAGGTTGTCCACTGGCTGGACGAGCCGATTGTGGGGGCTCCGAAACCAGAACCCTATCAGGGCGTTGTGGAGGTTGCGGAGCATACTTCGGACTTTGGTAATCGGATTGGATATGAGTGGTAGGCAGCATATGGGAATAGATTCCAGGGTCTCGTCTTTGACTGTAATCGAGACCAGGTTGTTGATAGGCAACTTGTTCAGGATTCTCAGTACCTTCGGCACCAGGATGGAGGGCCTTTGCTGTTGTGTTTGTACAGACTATGTACTCACCATCGTCTGTATAGAGATTCAAGAAGGCAAATGCACTGGTACGAAGCCAAACACACTCTCGGTTCTTAGCTCTGAACCTGTACATTACCGATAATACTTGACCCTGCAAATGATAAAAATCTATTAAATTAGATAAAACGTTCCAACAAGCATTTTATTGAGAAGGAAAAAACAATATTAATAAGCATGAAAGATTATACGAAATGGTGATGAAAAAAGAAAATATTAGTTTACGAAGAACAAAAATATTGCCACTTCTAGCAGATAAGTCACTGGCGAGTGTACATCGATAAAGGTAAAATAAAACCAATAAAATCACTTTCAAACAAACGTAACAAGTATACATATGTGCAAATGTCTGAAGTAAGTGAAAAATGAAAACAATTTCTCACATGCTCAGATTTGAATAGACGTCACAATAAAAGAACTCATTCAATGTTTTAAAAACTCATGTTATGGAGGTTTGATATCAATGTGTCATCAGCTGAGAACATATTGAACCCAAAATTGATGATATGAGAGAAAGAAAACTTGGGCCCTCTCTCATGAACATGAACAAACATACCTGTGAAAAGCATAAAATAAAGAAATGAAAGTAGAGAAGAAATAGAATGAAAAAAATACATGGAGTGCAACAGGAAGAACTAAATTAATATTCTGCAATATCCTCACCTTGTTCAAAGCTATCCTTCATATGAGTCTGATCCTCATGATGATAAAAGTCAAAACAACTTTTTCCGAGTAGTTCAGGAGGGGAGTATCCAAGGAGTCCGATAACTCTCTGATCGACAAACGTGAATTTGCCATCTATCGAATGGCGGGAAATGGATCCCGACAAGTCACTGGTATTCGGTGTTGAGGTCACTTGTAGCCTTCCAATAGCGACAAGACAGCAATGGGATGAGTGGATCTCTTCCTCAGTTTGTCTGTCTAACTGTACACCTGGGAATATATCTGATATTTCTCACACTTAGTTGAGCCTTAAATTAACCACCTGCTGCTTCCAATATCAGATGCTTGAGTTCTTGATCTGTCAGGAATGAAGGTTTGTATGTTCCATCTGTGCTCGTATTGCCTGTACCTCAAAGGATCTGGATCACCTGCACAACAATTTATTTCCATGAGTATGGTGGTTTTCATTGAGATAATTTCTAAATGAACAAAAGCTACAGAGATATGAAATATTTCAATGAGAAAAATTAAAATTCTCACCCATTTGGAAACGTTTTTCAGGGAGCTCATCCTACCATCACCCCCATTTGAATAAGCCAAAACTCACATTCTATACGCTTGGACTTTAACAATGTATTGAGTATAATAATCATTCAAGGAAACACTCACAACCGCTGTGCCGGTATTACCAAACTCCTCGAGTTCCAAGCTTTGGAATTCTGCCTCATCATACATTTTCTTCCAGAATACTTTATAGTGAATTCCTAGAAATCAAGTTATATGAATTGATATTGTTACCAAAGATAAAACTTTGTTTACCTGGACCATTCATAAGGTTCCCACCTTATGGTTAAGTCTCCTTTTTTTCCACCACCTCCAGCAATGTTTTGTGGATAGATGTAAGGTCTATCTGGAGGAGTTGCGAGTTTAGGACTTGGTGCCGAAAATTTGCCCATACCAATAGCGTTCCATGCTGCTACTCGGAATTCATAAACAGACCAAGGAGTGAGGACATTTTCGATTGTTGCTTCTTTCCTTCCTGCAAAAATTGAAACAGTATTGATTTTAGTTGTATTCTAGGGACAAAATTTGTCTTACCAGTGTACCTTCGATTTCTTCAGAGTACACATTATGACTTATATTGACCCATGTTGAATTCCAATTTGTTTTTTCCACTAATAGTAGAGTTTTTGATGTCAATGTCCCTGATTCTCATCCCTCTGTGATTCCAAATGTATGCCATGTCTAACATTTTTTCGGTATATGCCTGACAGTTGAGAGAAAACGAGCCACCAAGGGCGGAAACGGTCCTTGCTTGTAGAGCCCTCCTGGAAGAAATTATTAATGAGAACCTCAACTGAAGATGTTTAAAAAGATATTATCACCATTCGTTTGGAACAAGAGTACGAAAACATAGTAATGAGATGAGTACTCACTCAGAACAATTAGTCTTCCTACAGATTCGTCCATTTCCGAGAGGGTTGCTCGCCATGCAGGTATATTTGCCCTCATCATCACGAGACACAGGACTTATAACCAAATTTCCATTCTCTAGAATTCTTCGATGGCCTCCTGAACCTTTAGAAAGAAGATTTCAATAATAATTGGAAAAAAAATAATACGAAGGAAATACCTATAACATCATCATCTTTCTTCCAAACGAATTTAGGTTTAGGGCGGCTTCAGGATTACATTTTAATGTTACATTTCCCTGTTCGGCTGCATAAGTTTCGGATTCTACAGGGTGTTTCTTGAAGGACGGTTTGAATGCTGAAATTCAAATGATCATAATAATACATACACAAAACTCTTAATTGTGCTGATGAATATTTTGTTTTCAACGTGTTTGCAGCACGGCACTGGTACATTCCTGGATCTCTGTCTTCATCCACTGTCCACTGGACAGGATCGTGGACATAGACTATTAATAGTATTAATATAACTAGACCATAGAGATAGTATAAGAGGAGGAGCGATTTCGTAACTAAAACGGGACCAGGTCCGCCACATTGGTACGACACATTTGTCAAGCGGTCGTTAACCCTGATGTTTCGTGTTCGGTTGTGAGTTTTGTGAAAATTATTTATATTTGAAGGACAATCTTTGTAGAACTAATTGAAAAAAATGGTTTCTTGTGCTGTGCGAAGTTGCTGTACCCGGATGGCGTGGATAAGAAGAAATCATCAGGAATTACATTTCATAGGTTAATATCAACAATGTACAGGGTCGGTTTAAGTAGATTTGATGTCTGATACTAGAAATTCCTTTTTATATTCATTTAGAGATTTGAAGAATAAAAAGGGCCTTCAATACCCTTCAGAGGATGTCATCAAAATTTGATGAAGACCGAAAAAATCATGGAGCGAGAAATCATTATGGCTGGTCAAAACTGTGTTTTCAATTGCAACTATTAATAATAGGATGTTTAATGAATTTGTTTCATCAAACATCTTCTCATTTTTAATTGATCACAATTTTGATCAGTTTTTTGGATAATCATCGATTATTATTGATCAGAAGCATAATAAGGAAATATTACAATATAAGAATGATTTCTCTCTTCAAGTATAAAGTTGACAAATCAACTAGTATTAGGCACCAAAATAACAAAATTGTACTGTTTAAGGGACAGTAAAACTGTTAATTGGGTAAAATTTTTGTTTGTGAAAGGAAAACTTAGTTATTGAATATGAGAAAATGTTTGGAGCATTCAAATATTTCTAAGATTTGATGTAAAAGTTTCCTGCCATCATATGAATTGGAAATATAAATTTTTTTTAACTAGGTGTACATATTTTAATATATATATAATATATATATGTAATTATATAATTTTTTATATTCAATATTTATATTTTAAATAAATTTTTCACCTTATACAACTTCCAAAGATGTTATTGAATATCACTAGTTGTTTCTGCTAATTAAAGAAGACAAAATTTCCCTTAACATTAGAAAAACTCAGAAGAATTCAATCTCCATTAAAAATGTTCTCAAAATAAAATAAGTATTGTTTTAGTATATAAACTGTTGAAATTCATTTTTATTTTATGAATGTTAAAAATCATGATGTATATTCTGCTTCATCCATGAATTAGCCTGTAATTTATTTAGTCCGACCCTGTCCAATTTGTGGTTCTGTGGCCGAAACCGCCACATTGGTACGACACTTTGCCCCGCCCAGTGGACCCGTTTTATGTGGAAATCGTTGAATGCAACAGCGTCTCCTTCTATACTATCTCTATGAACTAGACCGAGTATGTTTACGTTTTGATGGGAACGAACATTGAATTTGTTTACTTGCGTTGTTGCCGCCTGGATGCGACGTTCAGCTATATCGAGTTGGATTTAAAATCAGAATATTCAGAACTGGTCTAAAAATTGAACAAAAACTTGCCAAGACGCAGAACAAATCGTATAAGTTAAATCTTATTATGTCAAATTCGATAAATTAAAAATTTATCATCAACAAACCATTGAATATTTTTTCCTGAAATCTTAGTCGAAAAGTAAAACATCTGAAATTCAACGCAATTTGGCAATGCTGTGCTCTGGTAGTGTTGACCTGTTCAATGTGTCAAAGTTTGAAATTATTTTCGAAATATTCGTTGTAGAAAGTGTTTTGTTGTCTGAATCCTCTGATATTTATTCTCAAAAGTATCAAAAATTGTGAGACACTGTTATTTTTGCAAAATAAATCCCAAAGATCTTGGAAACGAAGAAATATCGTTACATACGTAAGTATAGGTTAACTTAATGTTTGTTTTCCTATTCAGGGTCGACTCGTACCTCGAGGACTTCAAATTTAAAAGCTTTAATTTTAAATTTCTTATAGATTTCCCAAAAATATCGAAGTAAGGAATTTTTGGTTTTCTCTTCTTGGTTTGGATGAAGATGGGACATATCTTAAATGCTCAAGGCATTTCAATTGTAAGAATATAATTAAGAATAATATTGGAAAACGCATATTAAAACCAAATGATCTTCTAATTCAAATTTATAATTTATTCGGACCCTGAGACACTAAGGTGAGTATTTTCATTGGTATTAGAGATAAGTTTGAGAAAAGAATTAATAATATTAATAGCCATATTGATATTTTAGCACTTCTCCCAGTAAAAGTACTGGGAGTCGTAGGTTATCGATATCTGATATATCAGAGGGCAGTCCCCCAAAGAAGCAACCCAGGGTAGAGTTATGTCTGATATGGATGTGTAAGTATCAATATTCAATTTCTTGCAACTATGTATATAAATTTATCTATATATAAAATAATAATAGTTCTGATAAAAACTTTATTAAATCATCCAAAGAACTAACGACCTAGGTCTTCCTGCTCATGTATTGTTTTATATTTTACATCGATAAATTTATATACAATATATAATTGAAACTTTCAGTCTTTCGACCACATTCCAAAATGTGGGAAATTGTCCAGAAGTAGTATTAGAACACAGCAATTTGAAGGAGACCCCCAGCCTCAGGATGCAATTATTCCCGGATTCTGAACTGTATGTGGTAATTTGTAAGTATTTTTTATTCATTGCTATTATGTATGATATGATTTTTATTTTTTGGATCTTCAACTTCCTTTCAGAATGTTAAAAAATTCATTGATTATTTTGAAGTGCCAGAAATATTACATAAGTTTAATTTCCAGACCTTCTCTATCGTTTTAAAGTGTTGCATCATCGTCAACAAACACTGCATCTAAAGAGGCTAATTTATCTATCTAAACATTAACAGCTTCAGAAACACTAGAGTATTTAACAAAAAACCACATCCACAGAAAATGTCAACCAAAAAATCCAATAAACCTGCAATGAGACGAAGAAGGTAAGCTTTGTATCACATTGAAAAATTTAGTATTGAAGTACATTTTTGTGTTTTCAGGAAAACCCATGTTGAAGATATGGATGAAGAAGAATTTAGTTCTACTAAAACAGGGAAAAAATTCTTAGTCATGAAGAGAACAATTTTCTCTCTTCGTAAAAAGGTTCAGACATTGCAGAGAGAAAAGATGAAGGTCACAATTGCCATGCAAACATAAAGCAATAGTGTAGCAGATGTAGCTGATACTTTGCTATACTTGTGTGACGATTTGAAGCTTTCTGATTTCAGTATCCATGCAACTGCCAAATTCATTCAGAATTTCAATGATCTTTTTAACATATGCAATTCAAGAAATACTATATGTTCAAAAAAACCATTGTCACCTGCTAGCCAGGTTGCTTTTTCAATTTTTGGATTATGTGTCAGAATACATAATTGGAATTGAATTAGAAAATGCACCTGTAATATTTTCATGTCGAAAAACTGAATTTCTGGGATTCTTAATATGCATAAAGAATTTGAAAGCACTATATCAGACATATGTCATTGAAAAAAGTTTTAGAATATATCAAACTATATCGAAACCATCTGGTGAAATAAGGGCAAAAGTTGGTAATAATAATAATACTGCGAGACAGTTTGAAAGTGCTTTCAAACGCTTATTAGTTCATGCTGAAATAAGAGGTCCAGATACCGCAATGTGGAAAAGGCTCACGTTTAATGAAGAGAATGAAAATGTTTTGAATAGCGCAGACTATATGAAATTTGAAGAGGACATCACACAGCAAATGGTGAATTATAATTGTTTTTCATCTGCTGTGTGGGATTTAACTCCATATTGTTGTAGCATACATATCCAGGTTTGTAGTTCAGAAACTGAAAAAGTGAGTTACTTACATCAAATGCAGAAGTTTACAAGAATCTACACAAATAGTTTTTCAATTGCAAGAACAGAAACAATTTTGGAAGTTAATTCAAGCTTCTTCTACAATTGTTAGTCTGTGAAAAGTTACAGAGAAATGCTTAAGGCACTTTGATAAGATATAAAAGAATGCTAAATTAATTAATATTATCCAATACGAATGTATAGATGGGCAGGAAGACCTAGGTCGTTAGCCTTTTGAAATATTGTTTCAATAAAGTTTTTTACTACTACTACTACTAATGTTCGAATATCGTTATTGTCTAGTTGTGATAAAACCTCAATTTCAAACTACAAAAATTATTTCTATTTCCAGCTGTTCACCTTGAATACCTCCCTTTGCATTATGTACATTTGATAATTCATTAATAAATGCATACTTCTGGTTTAATATTAATTTTTTTCATTCTTCACCTAATTCAAATTCAAATTATTCATTATTGTAATTTAGACAAAATTTTTAAGCAATTTTCATGTAGCTTGGAAAACCAGTTATATAAGAAGTATTCTAAACCGACAATCTAATCTTACACGAATATTTTCACATTAAATACACAAATCCGCCTCCCACATGAGACGCCTATGGCGTGATCCAGGAAACGGCCATTTCTGTTTGTGTTTCACTCTAACGGATGTGCCCATCTCGTTTTATATGTTCTTTCCCAAAACAAACCCGCTATTGAATGACTTGCTTGGTCTATTTATTATTAGTAGTCTGTGATCGTGGATTATTATTGATATGTAAATGGAGACGGTAAAACAGTGGTTCCGGGATAGAAAGTAGCCTAGTGGGCGAGAAAGCCATCCAGTCAAGGATCGGTCCCAAGAAATGTTTTTAAATGTAAACAGAATTTCAACAATACAACCTGACTGACAGGTAGGCAGGCACTGAAAGATACAAGAGACGAGGAACAGGTAGATTCTCTGTTGCGGGGCCAGGTAGATTCTTTATTCAGTACTCACTTGAGATAATACACCTGTCCTTCGGGAGTTCTGGCCTGTTCCCATCCTGGTGGCAACGGGGTGTTATCTAGGGATGGGAAATACTTGTTTATTCCAATACCAGGGATGACAAGTATGAGTATCGAGAAATACCAAGTACTGATACCAGGTATTGAAATACTTGCAAGTATTGGGCCTTGGGCGTCTCTCAAATACGGGTTGGTTAGGTATGAAGTAGCGGTGTTGAAGTACGTAGACTAGACGTACTCTTTACTTTGTGCGTTGTTGATATGATCATTGGTATATTTGAAGGAAATTGGTTAATTAACAATTTATTTTCACGTGCTAAGATACCCTAATTGATTGATTTTAAATCACAAATCCAGAAAAATATGTAATCCTAATCTAGCTATACCATTTCGAATAAAGTCAGGTGCTCCACAACTATCCCTTCATAATTCGACCTTATTCGAAAAAAAATGCCCCTGAAAGATAAGGTACCTTTCAGTCAGGAACATGCAAAAATATACCTCAATTAAAAGTTTATTGATACAATTGCCTGATGAGTAAAGTCATAGTACCCTAAATGAAATTTAAAGTGTCCCTCTGTAAATTTCCAGTGGGAATTTCCTACTATTCCGGATTCCGGGAATTCATATATCTACCAATTTTTCATTTTCTTTAAGGGTGCGGTATCAGGTAAAAATTACAAGTGCCGAAGTGCGCCGATGGCAATAAAGTTTGACTGTAACATAACAATAACAAATTTCCGATCTCCGATACTCGTGGTGACGTATATGAAAAGAAGTGCCGACACCAGTCCCGGTACGCATCGGGCGTTACAAGTATTTCAATACTTGTTTTGAAAGTATTTCCAAATACCACGTATACGTACTTGTCCGCCGATACGTAGTATCGATACCTGGTATTCGGAATACTTGCCATCCCTAGTGTTATCTTCAGATTTAGTGGCGACGTCGTACGACCGTTGTTTGATATGATGGTGTGCGGGCGATTGTTGCCCTACTGTGTAAGTTTGCTGAAGGGATGCCGGGGAACTGTGCGCCCTGTGATGTGTAAAGGCACAGCGTTGACAGGAGCGGTGGTCGAGGAACCGAACGCGGAGTCCACCGAATTTTCGCGCGAGTGGTTGATGCTCTTCGAGCCGGTCGACGAAGGGTTGAAAAACGAATCTGGCAGTTTCCTCATGCTCCATGGTACTTGAAGAGGACGTTTCGCGTCCGGTTTCAGGACACTGTCGAACAGGGCCTGCAGGTCGGTCTCCGAATCCTGGTCGACTTGAACCACCTGTTTGGCCTCATCCTGATTTAATGCCATGTTGGGCACCAGGAGTCGCACTACACACCACGCAACTACTACCTCAGACGTGTTATGACAGACTGATAGAGGCGGACTGAACGACTGAACCAAACAGATTCGAGAACTCGGATCGGATGCCACTAGCGCAAGCTTGAGTCTATGTCCCTTAGAATATAAAATACCAGGAAGGAGCCTATGCGCACCTAATGCAAGAGCGGAAGTGCGACAAGAGTGCACCACGAATGAGTCATCGTTTGGTTTGAATTTGAAATAAGAAAGTGGTGCTCTCAGCAAATTGTACTTTTATTTGGTTTTTGTGATATTTCCGCAGTTTAACTGTATTGAATTAAGTTTTAGGCGAGGTTTAAAGGTGTGTCCGTGAATTTCTTACTATTTTATACACGTAATTTAGTGCTATAAGACATTTTCCAAGTTTAGAACATTTTCGATGAAATGATTAGTTGTGCAGAGTGTGGCAATTTCAAAACACCAAAAAAACAAGAATTTGGTGTAACATTTCGCAGGTAAGTGATATTGGTATTGAAATGATTCATTTTTTCCTGAAAAACACGGGATTTCAATTTTGCTGAATTTGGAGGTTATCCGTAACAAACCATGGGCGTAGGTGATGTTCGGTAATCAATTTCATTGAACCAACTAACACTGATAGTTGGTAGCGCTATTAATTTCGTCTCAAGGGACATTTCGGAAGTAAAACCATGGTTGTATCGTTGAATTAATTTTTATTCAGTTCTTCACAATTTATAAGTTCAATTATTTTCCCAGATTTCCCAGAGATGAAAAACAGAGAGTGATATTGATGAGTTTCGTAAAGAAATCTGGGTTTTGTCCTAACGACAGGAGCCTTTTATGTTCCAGGCGATTGTTTTAATCGGTCAACTGTGGCCTTTATCAGGTTATTTCCAGCAGCTTTCCAACAATTGAAATCGATCAGTTGGAATATGTAAGTAAAGAATAAAGGACCATGAAATGAATATATCGTCTGATACTTTTGATAAAAAGTACAACTAATTGTTTTTTCATCACCAGGTTGAATTATATTTGTAAAAATACGGTTGATGATGAAAGAATAAGAACTGTATAACAGATTAATTTTGTTAAGGAATCAATAAAAACAATATAAAATTGCATTGTGTTTTGCTCCCCTACTTCGTTAAGATTTTTTAGACCGATTTGGAATATGCCATTTCGTTAATAAAATGTAATTGAAAATTCAAATGCCCTACGCCACTGCGAAACGGAAACGAGTATCGGCCATATTGAGTGCACCATTCTCGTCGCACCAAAATGTATGATATGCTACTTCCTGGTTTTCTATATTCTAAGCTATGTCCCCAACGGGGGACGCGGGAAGCCTGAATACAAGAAAGTACAACGTCAACCCAGACGGGTCAACTGCACCAGCGCAACATAGTCAGACGCTAGTTCGATATACGCCGCTGTGCTGTCTATCGCTCCTATACATATATAAAATATGTATGTAGCGACGTTGCCTCTCTTCATCAATTATTACCCCCTTCATCATACGCCACTGCTCAAAAAACAAATTTCATATATACCTTCAATATTCAGATCTTATAAATGTGATTTAAAACGAAATCTTTAAAGTATATATAGGTTCAAATCAATGCAGTTCGTTTTTGGAATATTATAATGCACTACTGGAATAAATTAAAAGATCAAAATGAAATCGAAATTTTGTTTGTAGCGTCAGTAGTTTTTGGGTGATATTAGAAAAACCAACAACAAGAAAATTTTTCAAGTTTCGTTTTTTTGTCCACGGGTGTGGAAAATTTTTGTTTTTTAGATCTTCATACGTCCTTTTGTCTTTGATTATCGATATCTCAGCAACCATCAATTGTTGCATTCACCGGACATTACAGTTGTGCAACTATTGCGGAATCTCAACCACGGACGGGCCGAAGCCAAATTTTTGGGGGGGGGGAAATCCATCGAAAATTTTCCAACTGGACATTGAATTAACAGGAAACCGTAATACATATTATGGTAGAATATTTATTTCGGTAAAAAAAAATTCAAAATGATTAATTTCAACAGAGTGAGGAGTAATTATAACTTTTTTTCCATCTACCGAACATTCAATTAAGTAGATTTTATGGAGTTTGTTTTTTAATGAAGAGTATCTTGATGTTGCTTTAAACTATTTGTTTGTTTCTTCAGTTTTGTAGCTTTTCTTTATTTCATGGAATCTGGAACCGAGGGCATGGCTCATTTTCATCAGAGAAAAAAAAATTTTTTTCTGAAAAATCTATTCTTTTTATTCCGTGAAAAGAGTAAATATTGGGAATCAAAGTGATGAGGAATCAAAGTTAATTTTCCAATTACCCAATTTTCAATAATATGAGTTTCTTTATTTTATGGAATCGTTTTATTTTGTGAGGAATACCTTGAAGTATGTTTGAAACTTTGAGAAAAACTTTTTGTTTCATTCTTTAATTTAGTTCAGTTTCATTCTTTGGTGTATCTCAAAATTTCAAGCATCATAAAACAGGATATTTTTCACGAAAAAGGCAGATTCCATAAACTAAAGAAATATACATGATTCTTTGTAATGGGGTTGATCCCGTATAAATAAATAAATACATAAATGATTGAATCAAAGTTAATTACTAATCACTCTGATGAGATTCATAATATTCAAACTGCTCATGTCTAACATGGGTCCATTTCACAGAATAAAAGGACAAAATTTTCAGAAAATATATTTCGTTTGATAAAAAATGAGCATTATTTTTGCTTAGAGATTCCATGAAATAAAGAAAAGCAACATAACTAGGGAATAAAACAGAAAAAGTATGTCAAAGTTTGTTTCATAAATCAAGATACTTCTTAAAAAAACATATTCCCAATTTAGTAGGGAAATGGTTTCGACCTAAATCAGTCATATTGAAAAAACAATTTTGAACAAAATTTCCTAATTTGAGTTGGCGATTTCGATCCCTTTGCAGCGTTCATTGCACTTAGTGTTTGGAATTAAGGCTGTATTTTGTGTTTTGAACGATTTTTGTTGTGACTTCCGATATTTTGTGGTCTTCTTCTTCTTCATCTGCGGTGCTTTTTCTGGCAGAACCGAGGCGTGGTGGCCCATTGTTCATCCGCCTGAAGAACAAGAGACTCAGTCCCTTAGACACGTCAACAAAAATGTCGCGAGTCGACAAGAAGGGGTCCCTCTCACCATGGAAATATTGGGTGTAGGGTTTCCTAGGTGTGTTGACCTTAGCTCATTAAGGTTGCTGCAGTGCAGTTGAACAGAATTCTGTGGTCACTGTACCCATAATTTTCTCTTTTTCTGTAATTTTTATAAGGCACCACATAACTCAAACTTCACTCTGAATCTTTTTGGTTCTTTATTCGAATTTATTTATAGATATTGTTTATTCGCAAAACTATAACACAATGTACGAAGAGATGGCCTATTAGGCGTTTCTGGACAGTGGTGTAGTGGCAAAATTTTCAGTGTGGGAACGCTAAATAGTGACTTACCAATGGGAGGAAGGTGCATAAGTGCTGGCAAATGCCTCAAATAAATATATGAGGGACTCACACATTTTTTAAGATATTATTTTATTTGCTTGCATGAGTGATTTTAATTTTATTTTTTATTATTATAATTTTTTTTTACTCAATGGAACCAGTGTGGGAACGCCGTTCCCACGCGTCCCGCTCCACTACACCCCTGTTTCTGGAGAACTGAACCCATTTGAAATCTGAAAATTGGGATTATGTTATTGTTTGACATTATCTTCCGAGCTAAAATATTATTTTTATTATTATATTTCAGTTATACAGGGAGTGAAAAAAAAATTCGAAAATTTTGTTTCTGTTTTTTTTTTCGAATTGGATAGAGATAGAGTATGCAATCCTGAATACATTCGTACTCGTATAGTTGCATTCGTCAAAATTGTTCCCAAAATATCGAGAAAAAACTGAAGAAAAAAAATTATAAGAGTATTCGGTATTATATTTGTTATTCCTATTCTAAATATCTTGAGCACAAACCGTTTTCACATTTTTGTCGAAGATTGTAGAAATATTGTACATTTGCTGAATTTTGAAAAATTCGTCACAAGGTGTTACAAATGTTGGGTCAAAAATTGGGATCAAGATTGACCCATAACTTTTTTTCTCAAATTGGAACATTATTTTTTTATTATTGCGTTGGAGTGTGCGAAGAAAAATTATGATAATGTTCTATCATGTTGATGCTCCTGAATGTAATAATTTTTGAGTTATTTACGCTCGTACGTAGCGTCAAATTCATTAAATCTGTTCCATATCAAAAATGATAAATGAATTGAGAAAAGAGGTGCGTCACTAGTGGATTATTGGAATAATTTATTTTCTTTGACCAAGATCATTGTTGATATGAAACAGATTCTATGAATTTGACACTACGTACGACATGGAATCAGGACATCCTGAATACCTCAAGAATTATTAATTTTAGGAGCATTAACATGTTTGAACATTATCTGAATTTTTCTTCGCACAATCCAACGCAATCATAAAAAATAGGGTTCTAGTTTGAAAAACGAAAGTAATGGGGCAATTTTGATCCCAATATTTGACCCAACATTTGGAACACCCTGTGACGAGTTTTTCAAAATTGCAATATTTCAACAGTCTTCGACTTCAAAAATGTGAAAACGGTTTGTGCTTAAGATATTTAGATTAGGAAAAACAAACATAATACCGAATACTCTTATATCTATCCTTTTTCTTCAGTTTTTCCCGATATTTTGGAAATTATTATGACAAATGCAACGATTTGGATACGAATGTTTTTACAATTGAATACTCTATCGAAATGGAAAACAAAAAAATAGAAAACAAATTTTTGAAATTTTTTTTCAACCCCTGTATAACTGAAAGTTGTCAGGCTGCAAGAATATTCTAGCTCGGTAGATAATGTTGAACAATATCATAATCTCCATTTTCAGATTTAAATAGGTCCAGTTCTCCAGAAACGCCTAATAGGCCGTCGCACTTGGTATATCTGAAAGTAACAGCTTAAATTTATGATACCATATGGTTTTTTTATGACACTGTCCATGCGACGTAACTAAAAAATTTACAACTACGTATCTACTTCTTGGGGTCACATCTCTCCCAACACTTGATGGTTAATATTGGGTTAAATACCATTTATTGCCGGCTATACATATATTGCCAAAGTACTGATTGCAAACTTGTTTTTTCTAATTCAGATTCCTTCGTATTTCGTAACTCTCTCGGAATTATCTATTTCGACTGCTTCGAAATTTTAACAACTGCTTTGAATTTTTTCCAACTGCTTTGGATTTTTTTCCAACTGCTTTGAAATTTTGCCAACTGCTTTGAAATTTTTTCAACTGCTTTGAAAATTTGCCAACTTCGTTCAACATTGGGGGGGGGATCATCCCATCCCACCCCTCCCTCCCTTGGGCCCGTCCCTGATCTCCACGCTTTCAATTTATGCTAGGTAGCGGTAGCGGAATCTTCGTCCGGTGAATGAGGCCAATGATCACACAGAAAGTTTTCGGTTGTTTTCAAGAACAAGTGTGAACTCCATTCAACGGCCTTTCATTGTTTTTGCGAGAATATTTTTTTTCTCTTTTTCACATGAATTTGAAAATGCTTCTTATGCCCTTTTGGAAAATCAAGCGCTGGATCGAACATATTATTGAGAAAACCAATAATGTAAAGTGTGCTTTCTGAGTTGAATATGTTTACAAAAACGCTACGAAGAGACAAATCAATCCAGAATTCGATTTGTTTCGTTTGTTATTGAAAAATATGTTTATTGTTATAAGATATAATATTTAATGAATATCAGTACCTCAGAGGTGAAGTGTCATAAGTCACATTTTTTCAGACACGAACTATCTTCAATATTGGATTCACATTAGTAAATTCTAGCTAGTGGAACACATTTTTGACTCCCTAGGTATATCAAGTCATCAAATAATGGCAGTAAACATTCTTTGAAACAATAATTGAACTGAAAAATCTCTCTTTTGTCCAATTTTGATATTGTGACTTAACACACTTTACCTCTGGGGTGCTGATATAATAATAGAGAAATAGTTTGTTACTAAGCCTCCGTCATTTAATGAAACAAAATCATGTCTGGGTCATCTAGACATTATGATCCATACATAAGTTATATTATTTCCCTATTTCATTATGAGTTAATTTGGAAAAATATAAAGGTCCGTTTATTTTCAAAATCTTGATCTCAATACCTCTTCACAATGGCAGCGTTGTGACATGGAGCCCCATCTTGCTATATCCACATATTTGATCTTATTTGAAGAGGCAGATTGTTCAGAAAACTAGCCTTCTTGAATTCAAGGGAAAAAATCATATCTATGTCTCCGAATAAAGGCATACTACCACAATACAGAAAAAAAAAAATTTATTTATTTATTTACATGAAATTGGATTGCGACAGGCTGAAGCCCAAACGGCATCCCCAGATTACAAAAACAAGAAAATTCAGTTAACACAGAAAAAGGAACAATTGAAATACACTTTGCATCAGTATACTAAATTATACAGTATGAAAGTGTACAATATATAAAATAAAATAAAAGGGAGTTAATAACCATCAAAATGAAGAAAAAAAAAACAATGAGCATTTTTTGTATTCAATAACAACGCAGATAAGTAAATCAATAATTTCACTTTCAACAGTTTTTTTACTGACACCAAAGAAGAATGAAAAATGGCAATACTCTCACCTACGTCATTACAGACCTCCAACATCCTACCAATCGGAGAATTCTTAGCAAGATTTGTCTTTTTTAATGGTAAATAAAACAACTCTGTACTTCTCATTCCCAAGTCCTTCACTCTGAAAGGAATACATTGCAAGATGTCAGGAACCAGCAACTGGCCGTTAATAACTTTATGGGTGATTCTCCAGAAACTGAGTCCCAACAGGTTACACATCAATAAATCTTTAAAATATTGGAATTTTTATGTTGTGTACCAATCTGATGTTAGACATTCATTCATAAATTTTTATTTTTTTTTTGAATAAGTATCTCAAAATTGTCATTCCCGTGGTATGTAATTGAATGGATGAAAAACTTGAGAACGGTCATAATTCACATTCCTGAAGAAACGAAAACCAGATGAGATACATTCACTGGAATATTGTACCATGTATTATAGTTTGCCAAATTAGTTCGAAAGAAATAGTCAAAACTTTTCTTTCATTTGAAAAAAGAAATCTGTCACAGGCGAAAATGATCATTCCCGTGGCAGATCATGAATTTCATCAAATGATTCGAATTTAACGCGTTAACCCCTACCCAGTAGTTTGAAAAGAGCCTGAAAGTCATTTCCGATTGTTTATAACGTCAGTTGTGTTTATATGATTGAACAGAAGAGTTCTGCTAGTTAGCCAAAGTGTTGAGATCGGTGTGTAACATCCTAGCAGTCATTCCCGTGGAGGAAAAATTTTCAGGTAAAAATTAAAATTTTGTAAAAATTCATTGTATTATCATTACATTATAGCAAACATTCATAAAATATTCTGTTTTCTCATAAATGAAATATGTTTTTCTGAAAATACGAGAGTAAAATATCATTTTTGTCATTCCCGTGGATGTCATTCCCGTGCGAAATCCATGACACGGGAATGATTGCACTACCACGGGAATGAGTATAATGTCTGGATAATGATGAACATAGTTTTTTCAAAAAAAATATTGTTCGTGCCCGAAGCGAACTAGGGAACAACTGAGGATAAAGGGAAAAAAAGAAAGATAGCGTTGTTTAAAAGTAGTTAAAAGGCAGGAAAAAAATATGAAGCAGAACGAAGGAAAAATGAAGAAAACCATTCATGAAATGACTCCAAGGCAACAAAGGTTGCAAAGAAAGAAATGGAGAATTAATACAAAAATTTATAGAAGAGCAAGAAAACTTCAAATAGAGAAAATTTAGCTGAAAATACTCCTCCAGAGAGTTCTGATTCAACACCAAAGAATGTCGAACAGAAGAAGAGTAGGAAAACACAGAGAAAAAAAGAAAAAGAAATAAATATAAGCAGAAGTGCTGTAGAATGAAGAAAATTTCCCGCAAAACTGAATTGCCTGAAGGCTCGCCTGCCCCAAACAAATTCTTCATTGAAATGACATTAGATCTCCATCGAACCCAATTATGGACAATGTTTGGGGAGATGAAAAAATTTCCTTTTGTTCTAGATGTTTTTGAATAAAATTAATTATGCTAATTATGTATTTCGTGATGACGGCAACTTTGATCATTATTATATTTAGTTATACAGGGTATTTGTCCTCAGAGGAGCCACCTCGTATATTTCTTATCTCAGCGATTGGAAAAAGTTCCCGAAACACGTCGATTCTGTCTTTTCATGCTAACTATAAAAAAATATATCTGCGTTTTTAAATCAATTTTTTCTCCATTGATTTCCAGAAATAATTTTGACTGAAAACCGGCTTTAACATGGTTCAGCATAATTGGAGTTGTTTGATGACACACATTCACAATTCGTTGGCGTAGTTCGTCCAAATTTTCAGGCTGGGTCACAAAAGTTTGAGCTAGTAAATTGATTCTTAGCAATGGTTCCTCAAAACAACGTTATTATACGCCGATTTGAAGAGACCTTTCAAATGAAGTATCACTTAACCCCTCTCCCCTTTTCAATTTTGAGGGGTTGAAAGGCCCCCTCTTAGGGGGTTGCTCGTTCAAGCTTCCAATATTCATCAAAACATGTCCTCCCGAACAAAATCATTCGACGTGATTTTTCCAATCACTATGGGATAAGAAAATAACGAGGTGGCTCGTCCGAGAACAAACAACCTGTATATTATGGTTCCTTGAATACCTACTCTGTTTTATATATATATATATATATATATATATATATATATATATATGTGTGTATTATATTGAAATTTTATGAAAGTTTCGAATCACTTCTTATCCAGAATCCTGATAGCATCATTTAGATCATTCCCGTGGATTACCTCAACCAAATATTTTTCTGAAAATAGCTAAAATGCAGGAATTTCAGGTGTTATTCAATATTTGTTGAACAGTTAGGTTTGGATTATGACAAAAATCCATATTTGAATAACATTTGTAAACTTTTTTGTTGAAATCAAAAGTACCGCTGAAAAGATACAGTTTCCGGAGAATCACCCTTATAAAGAAAGAGAAAATCGAACTTTTTCCTGCAATTCTCAACGAGCCAAAGTGTTTTGAAACATGGAAATAATCATGGTTTTCTATAGTAAAAATGTTTTTAAATGCCAAAAATCGAATATATCTATTTTGAAATGTTTGGAGTCTATCGATGTAACACTTGTATTGTGGATGCCATACAACCGCTCCAAAATTTAGACCACTGTTAATAAATGCATGGTATAAAGTCAAAAATGAACTGTTGCCGCTGAAACAGCAACAACTTCTTAAAATATAACCAAGCATTTTACTGGCGCCAGCAACAACACTTTCAATTTGATTGGAAAATATAAACTTACTGTCAAAGATCACCCCCAAGTCGCGTAGGATGTTAACTTTTTTTATTATAGTACCATTCATCACATAAGTGTTCCGGAATTATTTAATATTGCCACTAAAAGTCATATTGAAACATTTGTCGTAAACTGCAATTGCGCAAACTGTTGTTTGCGCAATTATCCGACAATCTATCGAGATCAGATTGAATTTTCATGAACGAGTCCAACTCATCAATCTTTAGAAACAATTTCAAGTCATCGACATATAGCCTATCCCAGGGAAATGGAAAGATAGCCTTCTACTACCCATACTTAAAAAGGGTAACAGAAAAGACCAAGAAAACTACAGGGGCATCAGCTTGATGAATAGCACTTTGAAACTACTAACCGCAATAATAAAAGACAAATTAGAAGAACAAATAGACATAGCGGAAGAACAACAAGGTTTTAGAAAAAATCGCAGTACCCTAGATGCAACATTCATCGTCAGACAAATAGTGGAAAAGTCAGTGGAATACAACAAACCCGCATACATGTGCTTTGTGGATTTAAAAAGTGCCTTTGATCGAGCAAAAAGAAATGACATCTTGAAAATTCTCGAACAAAAATATGTAGACCACAAGCTAATTAAACTAATAGAGGATATAAACAAAGACAACAGAATAAAAATCATAACAACGAAAGGAGATACAAAACCCATACTTGTAAATGGAGGGATACGGCAAGGCGACTCGCTCAGTCCTCTTTTATTCAATGTCATAATGGATACAATAATAGGCGAAGTAAAGAAGCGAGATGGATATAGAATGGGACCTAACAAAGCCAATATAGTATGCTATGCGGACGACGCACTACTGCTAGCGGACAATGAAGACGACCACAAAGACAACTGCATACATTTAACATAACGGCGAAAGCCAATAACATGCAGATTTCTACAGAAAAAACAAAATGCATGGTGATTAGCAAGGAACCTCGAAGGTGCAAATTGGAAGTGGACGGCAGAAGCATAGAACAGGTTATGACATTTACTTACCTTGGAGTTGATATTACCAGCGACAGGAACTTGACCGCAGAAGCAAAACGGCAGGCAATGAAAGCAGCAAAAGTTAGCGGATGCTTGAGAGAAACTATATGGAGGAATAAACACATGTCCACAGAGAGCACGGTAAGGATATATAAAACAACTGTGAGACCGATTCTAACCTACGCGGAAGAAACTCGAGCCGATACAAAGAGAACAAAACAGCTAATGAGTAATGTAGAAATGAAGACTTTAAGAACAATAAAGGGCATAACACTCAGAGACAGACAAACAAATAAGAACATACGGCAGCAATGCAACATCCAGGACATCAACAAGTGGATAAAAACAAGAAAAAGAGACTGGGATAATCATGTTGATAGAATGGCACCTGACAGATTAGCCAACATCTGTAAAAATAATAAACATTACAGCAAGAGACCCATAGGAAGACCAAAAAAAAGATGGAAGGACAACTTACTTACATCAACAACAACAGAAACAGAATGAGAGGCAGACAAACAGGAGTAATCCTAGTCAGACGAAGAAGAAGAAGAAGAAGGCATATAGCAAAAATTTCACATACTTCAGGAACTTGCCGATATCGTTAATATATATGATAAAAAGTAATGGCCCTAAGTGGGAGCCCTGCGGTACACGGAATGCGTTAAATGGAATAGAATTAACATAAAACACGCTGCAGATCGCTGACGATTTAAATATTGATTTTAACCATTGAATTTTTTTCAATTGAGTTTTCTTGAATGCATACATTAAGAATCGAAAATATTAGCGATTCCAAATAACTAGACGGCACCTGGCGGATAAATATCGAACCTAGAAAACAAGCAGTAAAAACAAATTTTACACGTAGATATTGATAGAATCAAGAGTATTTCTGCTTCTCTTGATATATTTGTCGTAATTTTTTTCCTGAATTGCAGAATTGCCGTTAGAAAATAATGGTAAAGGTATTTATATCAGTGACATTCAGTTTAAGTGATACTTGAGAGTTTTTCCAGTTTTCGGTTGAGAGCCATCTTTGGACTATGTGAATACGAAAAATTATTGAAATGAATGATAAAGTACTATTATTAAGGGTGTATAACCAGGCCTGGATCTACGGCATTTTCTGACCGGGGCAAAAATTCATGTTGGCGCCCTGCTCTTAAGTTTGGTATAAGAATTGGGAGCTTTTAAAATTTACATCTACACAAATGGAATGATTGAAAGGATCAAAATAATTTCGTGAGCAATTTTCAACAGGCCATAACTTCGAGAGGAATGGTCGTACAAGAAAAAAAATAAGGAATTGTAGCTCCCAATACCTATCTTATTATTGGATTATTACTTTGAAATCTTGTAACGTCATAAGTTTTTGAGTAATATTAGAAAAACCAATAACCAAAAAATTTTCAATTCAATTTTTTAGCCTATTTTTTTCAGATCTCGATACGTCTACTAATCATGGAGATATCGACCCTCAAATAAAAAAAGATCCTTTTTTTCTTCAACTATCGATATTTCAGCAATCAATAATCACACAAAAAGGTAATTGTGAGTTTCGAAAACCTGAATGATTTCCCTTCAAAGGCTGTTCATTGCTTTTTCGAGAAAAAATTTTTCTGCTTGTAACATGAATTTGAAAATGCAACGTAAAGAGGGTTCCGGTTTTGGAAAATCAATCGCTGAATCATACAAACACTAAGAATGTTAAGTGTGCCTTTTTCACTTCAATATGTTCACATAAACCCTATATACTAAAAGCCAAATCGAGTTTCTGAAATATTTAAAGGATCACGTTTGTTGCTCCGAAAAGCTCATTACCTTTTAAACATGAGAAAGAAAGTTTTTCGAAGCTTTTCCACAATTTTATTGTAGATGTTGCTCAAATATTCAAAAAAGAAATATCAAAACAAATTCAAAAAGTTTCTTTCACTTTGCATTTTTTTTCAAACTTCAGAAAATTTGAAAAACCACCGCCCAATCATTTCCAATGCATTAATTTTCGAACTGATCCTTTGTCAATTAAAATTTGAACAAAAGATAATACCCCTAACTGAATTTTGTCCTTTTTCCCTCGCTGTTCGGAGACAGCTTTTGTCTACTTTTCGGGAATACATATGAACTTTTGAAGTTTTTTACTTTTTCGAAAATGAAAGCAATATCTCCAATCAAATTCTCGAAAAAGTTCGGCAAATTTTTGTTTCACCGACAAGAAATTTTGAAACTGATTACAAGTTCACACAAATAACCAGAAAGACATACAAAGAGTTATCGTAGTTCGAATGAAACCGCAATTATTGCCAACGCCCTTAGTTCCAGAAGTGATTAGGAAGAGTCGGTAATTCCCCAGGCAAATAAATTACTGGGTCTATAATTGCGTTGCATGGGTACCCGCAGAATAAATTTTTTCTCAGGGGGGCAAAACAAAAATTTTCGAAAAACGATAAGGTGCAGGCGACGTTAGTTTTTCCTTTCTTTCTATTCCTTTTTTTTTATTTATCCGTGGGCGCCTGCAGACTTTGTTCTCAGGTGGGAGAGAACAAAGTAAAAATGATAAAGTTTTCCACGGTAACTGTCTTCGAAACAACCACATTCCATGAAACAATATTAAGAGAAAATTAAAATATAAATATTATGAAGAAAGGGGTGAAATAAATATAATAATTGCAAATACATGAAGACGAATCAACGAGTAATAACAAAATAGAAACTTATATACACATACGCTTGTTGAATGAAATTCATAAAGATAAAATATGAATAATAATAGACCTTGAAATCCGAATTCAAATACTTCTATCTCTAGAATGGGATTCTATATTCATCTCCTTCGCGAAAAAAAATATCCTTGTTGGAGAATGGATAATAATTATTGAAATATGTGAGTACTCGCACTTGCCACATGAAGAAACCCAAATCAAAGAATCCTCCTAAAAAAACCACCATTAAAACGATCATCTTGTAACGATTGAACAGAATACCGACACGTATTTGGTATTTTGTGCATTTACGACTCCTTTAGGGCGCGTTGAGTACTTATTGGGTGAACAAAATTCATGAAATCATCGTCTCCGAAAACTTTAGATGATTTTTGTTCAACCAGAAAGTGCTCAACGTGCCACAGAAAGTTATCCATTCATAAAAAACCTCTGCCGATGATAACATAATAGCTAAGTCAATTGGAAACCAGAAAATTGTTGTGAATCCAACTCTTCGCCCTTTTTCCTTGCCTTTTGAATTAAAAAAGTTACATTGAGGGTGTTGTGCTGAAAAACGATAGCAGGATTGTAATGTCGGGGGGGGGGGGGGGATTAATTAATTTAGAAGATTTTTGGCATAGTGGTGGTTTATCATGTTTCAATTCTACTGTTTCGATTTTATCACTATGAAATTAATTTCTTTCGAGAAAATCAAAAATTAAAACATTCAACCGCTGGTTGATTTTGGCGCCCCTTTAAGCTGGCGCCCGGGGCAAGCAACCCACTTGCCCCCCTAGATCCGGGCCTGTGCATAACACTACACTAATTGTTGTGTTCTTAATTGCTTCTAAAGGAAAGGCAGCAATAGGAATATACATTTCCATCAATTAACAAAGGAAGGTTATATTAGTATACGACTAAAAAAACGTTTTTTGCAGAAATTACGCAAAGGAGGAACATGATACGTTTAATAAGGTAATTTGTTTGCTTCATTCTGATTATCTTTCTACAGGTAAATGATTTTTTTAAATATTTTTAATGATTCTTTCATCTTTCCAGGTCAACATTACAGCATATGATAAGAAGGCTCCCTAACTGAATGCATTTTATAATATATGTGTCTTTAAACAATGCTGAAGACTACTGCTGTTTCTTCCCAAAATCCAGGGACGGGCCGAAACCAAATTTTTTGGGGGGGAAATCCATCGAAAATTTTCCAACTTGACATTAAATTGACAGGAATTCGTTTTATATATATTTTGGTATAATATTTGTTTCGGTAAAAAAAACTCAAAATTATGAATTTCAACAGAGTGAGGAGTAATTAACTTTTTTTTCATCTACCGAACATTCAATTAAGTAGATTTTATGGAGTTTGTTTTTTTCATAAAGAGTATCAAGATGTTGCTTGAAACTTCGAGAAACACCACTTGTTTGTTTCTTCAGTTTTGTAGCTTTTCTTCATTTCGAGGAATCTGGGAGCAGAGGCATGGTTCATTTTCATCAGAGAAAATATTTTTTCTGAAAAATATATTCTTTTCATGCCGTGGAAGGAGTATATATTGGGAATCAAATTGATGAGAAATTAATGTTGATTCTTTATTTTATGGAATCGTTTTCTTGTGAAGACTACTTTGAAGTATATTCGAAACTTTGAGACACACTTTTTGTTTCATTCTTTAATTTAGTTTCATTATTTGGTGCATCTCAAAATTTCAAGCATCATAAAACAGAATATTTTTCACAAAAAAGCAGATTCCATAAAATAAAGAAATATACATGATTGAATGTTGGGTAGATGAAAAATCAAAGTTAATTACTTATCACTTTGATGAGATTCAAAATATTGAAACTGCTCATCCCTAACATGGGTCCATTTCACAGAATAATAGGAACAAAATTCTCAGAAAATATATTTCGTTTGATGAAAAATAAGCCTTACTTTTGCTAACAGATTTTATGAAATAAATAAAAGCAAAATAACTCCCTAGTTTACACAGAAAAAGTGTGTCAAAGTCTGTTCATAAACTTTTTAAAAATTTTTTATAAGGCACCACATGACTCAAACTTCGCATTGAATCTCTTTTGGTTCATTATTTAAATTTATATACAGAGTATCCGAAATTGCTTGATTTTGACTGTTTCAGGTACTTCTGGACCAGATAGATAATATCTTAGAAAGGTGTCCTGGGCTCGATTTTCGTGAAAACACCATTAGTGAAAACTGTTTCACATCTTAATTTTTTTATTTAACAAAAAATTATCGATTTCGAATTTTTCTTTTCACGAAAATATCTAAATATCTGAAAACGATCTGAAATTTCTAGAAGCGCTTTTCCACCGGAAATAAGAAACTAATTCAGTTGTTTCTTCTCGTGGAAAAAAAACATTTTTTTATTTCGAATACGAACGCATCTAGTCTAGAAGTACCAGAACCAGCCAAAATCAAGCAATTTGGGATACCCTGTACACATAATATTGTTTATTCGCAAAACTATAACACAAGGTACGAATAGCGTACCTAATGATGATTCTGCTTGTCTGAAAGTAACAGCTTAAATTTATGATACCAGATGGTTTTTTTATGACACAGTCCATGCGACGTAACTGAAAAATTTACAACTGGGTACCTACTTCTCGAGGCCGCATCTCTTCCAACACTTGATAGTAAAAATATTGGGTTGAATACCATTTATTGCCGGCTATACATATATTGTCAAGTACTGATTGCAAACTTGTTTTTTCTGATTCAGATTCCTTCGTATTTCATAACTCTCTTGGAATTACGTATTTCAACTGCTTTGAAATTTTACCAACTGCTTTGGACTTTTTCCAACTGTTCTGGAATTTTTTACCAATTCTTTAAAATTTTGCCAACTACTTTGGAATTTTTCCAACCCTTTTGAAATTTTTTCCAACTGCTTTGAAATTTTTCCAACCGCTTTGAAATTTTTCCAACTGCTTTGGAATTTTTCCAACTCCCTTGAAAATCTTCCAACTGGTTTGAAAATTTTGCCAACTCGTTCAACATTGGGGGGGGATCATCCCCCCCCCCCCCCTTGGGCCCGTCTCTGCCTAAATCTACCAGAGATTCAACAGAAAAAAGAAATTAAAAGGCATGGATCAGCGCAAATTGAGGATGGAAAGACAAAATTCACTTGGGGACAAACATTTAATTCCTCAACCAAATGTGAGGCCATTCATTGATTCTCATGATTTCGAAAGTAATACGGAAATTGAACAACAAAAAATAATAGAAATGTATGATTTAATGAAAGATGAACGGTCTGTTGTTGATGCACTGACGAACCGTCAATTTGTTGTAGGTATATGAAAATTCAGAGGAATTATTGAAGAATAGGTAGATTCAAGTAGACAGTGGTGATTTTATGTGAAATGTTGCAAAAGCATCAAAATGAGAAGCAATTGAACTCATTGACAAGAAATCTAAATTTTAGAATGCTAAATGATTTTGTTAGGTTAGTTCTGTAGATATACCTAGATAAAAGACAACTTACGCCGACTAGTAAGGAATAAGTACTTTATTTGTCTATATTTGTCAGCATTTTGTTTTAGTTCACTTTGGCTTTGCAATTACATTGTTCCCGAGTTTCTAGTATAGATATTTCTATCTTTTATTATATTTATAGGTAAATGTGAGTAGAATATCAAATTTTCCAATTTAAATGAATATTCTATTCATATTTGATTGTTATCTTCATATTGTGTGATAAAAAATTTGTACAATCTCCCTGTTGCTTAAATGCAAATAAAGACTAGAAAGAATTTCAGAATCTTTTATTCATTTTCACAAATAACATGCAATAAATGAACAAAAAAATTAAATAAAAACTTCTCAATTATATTTCGTGAGAAATTTTCATTGAAGAGAACACCTTCAAAAATGATCAATAAAAACTTGTATAAACAATGAAGTCGAAGGATTCCAAATTCAAAAGACTCATTCCTACTTGAACCTGTGCGTAGAATGAATATTTTTGCTCCAATTGAATACCACTTGGAAGTAGTAGCTTTAACTTGATAATTTTGTGAAACAGGCATCGAGAACTCTTATATTGTCGAATTGTGGAGAGAAGGAAGAATGAAGTTAATAATATACCAATCTTTTGTTTTTTTTTTGTTCTACTACCTTTCAATAAACCCAATATTGTGTAATACATATTTATTTATTTATCGTTTGGCAAAGCAACAGCATTGAACAAGTATAAATGATAGTCACCATGAATATAAAACAAAGTATATCTAACATAAAAATAAAAAAATAAAGACACTCATGAGTAAAAAGGTAGGTAAAGATGTGATCAAAACTTCAAATTAAAGCTCCACATCCAGAGAACGTAGCCAGTCCAGTGCAGAAGGTGTCGCATCAATAATGCGTATGAATGGAAAAAGGTAGGTACAAAGAAAACGTAAACCTAAAACTTCCGAACGTGCCTTGGTCGTCGGCAGTTACGCAGGGTCTACCACGATTGAAGGTATTGAAAAGTATTAAATTCTACATGTCTCTAATTTAAAACCCGATACTACAGTGGATGGCATGACCACTTTTCTGAAACAAAATTTTACAAATGTGAAATGTGAAGCTATACAATCCAGATATCCGGACTTCTATGCCTCTTTTAAGGTTATGATTCTGTCGAGTCAATTTCAGAAAGCCCTTGAAAGAACTTCGTGGCCAAACAGAGCAAGTGTTCATTATTTTCGCCAACGAAGGCCGTCCAATCAGAGGCACAAAAACGAAAATTGATTCATGCACCTCAATTTTCACAATTTAAGATAAAAATTATCCAAATCAACATTCAATGTTTGACAAATAAACTAAATAGTTTAATAGTATTTTTAAATGAAGTGAATCCTGATGTCATTAGTGTTGCTGAACATTGGTGCCATGCAGACAATATTTCTGTGATGACTATCCCTGGTTATGAACTAGCGGACTTCTTTTGTCGTCTTCCTGGGAAACATGGTGGTACTTTGATCTATGTGAAGTCAAGTCTGGAGTTTGTATCCTTGAACATCTCGAGTCTCTCTGAAGATGTACAGTGCGAGATCTGTGGTGTGAAGGTAACTACCCGTGAAAATAAAATTGGAATTATTAGTTGTTATCGGTCACCATCAGGTAATTTCAATTCTTTCTTTGATAAACTGTACTGTATTTTACAATATTGTAGCTTGAAAGTTGATACACTATTCTTATGTGGAGATTTCAATATTGATTATCTGGGTGCTGACACCATAGGTAAACAGTTGCTCGGAGATTTTCTCGTCTCTTTTAATCTTGGAGTCCCTTTAGCGGCCCCTACAAGAGTTTGCACTGGTGTTAGTGGTCAGGAATCTAGTTCAATGCTAGATTATATTTTGACTAACGCTGACTCAAATCTATGTAAAGTAGAAGTTATTGAAGCCAATCTCGGTGATCATAAGGTTGTAATAATGGAATATTCCAACAATTCTCAAGTACATCTTCACAACAATAATGTTATACCTAGATCAGTGAGAGTTGTTAGTGAATCTAGAATGAATAATTTTGTTAAAACCCTCGAATATGTTGATTTTGATGCCATATGTTGTGGCTCAGATATTGATGCTATAATCGATCAATTTTTAAATGTTCTAAATTATGTTATAAATGAATGTTTTCCCATAAAATGTGTGAAAACAACTCGAAAGAGTTGGATAACTGATGAAATCAGGCAGGCCAGTAAATACTTGAAACAACTTTATTGGATTAATGCAAATATAAGATCTAAGCTGACTTTTGATTTGTATAACAAAGCCAAAAGTGAGTAAAGACTGTTCTTGAAGCACTGTAAGTTAAAATACAATGTACATTTCTTAGAAAAAACTCCAATAAAAATAAGGCTGTATGGAGTATTGTGAATCGTGAGACTGGAAGAAAAGGCAAAGAAGAACGTTTAATATCCTTAAATTTAGATGGAGTAATCTGCTCCGAGCCAGTGATGGTTGTTGAGGCCTTTGCCAACTATTTTTCTACAGTCGCTTCACTTTCGCTCGAGCGACATTATGGTAACCTAAGGTCTCTGTCCTGCACAACCTCACGATTGTCCACTTTCAGTTTCTACTTTCATCCAGAGTGAAGTAATAAATATCATTACAGAGCTTAAAAATAATAAGAACAAAGTGTTGATTTCTTATCATCCACAATGTTGAAGGCTGCTAGGGAACATTTTGCTAAACCCCTAGTGCATATATTTAATACATCAGTTTCAACTGGAAAATTTCCATCATTACTGAAAACTGCTCTTGTTATTCCTGTTCATAAAAGGAATGATCCCAGCGACATAACCAACTATAGACCAATCTCTATGTTGAGTGCTTTATCGAAAGTTATAGAGAAAGTCATTCTGGGACGAATGGTAAACTATTTGGATAAATTTAAAACTATCACTGATTGCCAGCATGGTTTCAGACCTGGTCACTCAACAGAGACGGCCGCTGTTTCATTTGTGGAGTATATTTACGATCAACTGGACAGGGGTCGTTGTGTGGCTGGTCTGTTCTTTGATCTGTCAATGGCCTTTGATGTCCTATATTTCAACTTCATGAGAACCAAATTCTATAGCCTTGGTTTTCGTGGTATATTCCTAGATTGGCTTGACAGTTTTATCACTGGTAGAAAGATGGTGGTTAGGGTGCAGAATACTTGCTCCGAGGCATTTGAAGTGAATTCAGGTGTAGCTCAAGGGTCGGTCTTGGGTCCCCTTTTGTTCATTCTCTTCATCAATGATCTTCCAAATTGTATTCCGTGGTGCAAGCTAATTCTATTTGCCGACGATTCCTCAATGGCCGTTTCCGCTCAAAGTCAGACGGAACTCGCTTTGGCTTGTAGTCGTTTGCTTCAATGCTTCACTGAGTGGTGCCGAAAGAACGCCATAATTGTGAATGCTGGAAAGACCGACTGTTTGTTTTTCACCATTAAAAACCTCAATAGAGCGCCACTAGTTATAGAGGTTGAAAAGTCTATAATTAATTCTAGGGACTGTGTGAAATTTTTAGGAATCAACATGGACAGCAATTTGAGATGGTCCCAACATATTGAAATGTTGTGTAAAAAATTAAGCAAATCATACTACGCAATAAATCAATTGAAATATTGTCTTCCGATACGATCCGTTATTGATATTTACTATAGCTTATGTTATAGTCACATATCATACAATATTCTACTGTGGGGACTCTCCTCTAATGTGAATAGAGTATTCATAATACAAAAGCGAATACTACGCAACATATTCGGTTTAGATCCTAGATCTTCTTGCAGGCCAATATTCGTTGCATGGGATCTGCTAACGGTACCTTGTATATATATATTCAAGAGCTTGTTATATATTAGGGAGAATTTGAGTAAATTTACCGAACTCTCCAGTCTTCATGGATATGGCACCAGAAATCCTGAAATACTGCTGTTACCGGCGCACAGAACTTCAAAGTTTGAATGTTCACCATCCTATAAGGGGACGAAACTATACAATCAGTTACCCAACTCTTTAAAATCTCTACCTAAAGCTAAGTTTAGGAATGAAATAAAAAACTCTTACTTGCTAAATGTTATTATACAGTAGATGAATTCTTGAATGATAATAACTTGAAAATTTGAATGATGTACTATTGACGTGTCCTATGCATTTATATGTCTTAAAGGATTAATAAATATATTATTATATTATCATTATTATAATGTCTCTGAATGGTCCCAGGTACTTCCTTAAAGGGCATTCCCGGACAATATGCTCTACAGTTTGTTGATCAGCTCCGCAGTCGCAGGCTGGAGGTTGGCCAAGTCCCCACTTGAACATCATAGCATTACATTTTGTATGGCCTGTCCTAACTCTATTGAGTCTACTCCAGATGTTTCGCTTCAGATCAAATCCTGGTAGAGCAAGTGTGGGGTCAACTATGTCATGTTTTTGTATTGGTGCCATGTTCCACTTATGGCGCCAATCTTGTTTGATCTGCGGGTTATGAACCACCTCAGCCCATAAGGGGTTCCAGGATGCGATGCCAGCCAGTTTCCTAATAATATTATTACGAGTCTTCACTTTCTGGCTCGTATTTTCCAGATGTTTTCTATACGTTAGTGAGCGGTCCAGAGTAACGCCGAGGTATTTAGGGAAGAAATTGTGTTTAACACTTTTTTGGCAAAAGCGAATGTTAAGCTGTTGGTTAGATAATCGATTATTTAGATGGAACGCACATGCCTCTGTCTTAAATGGGTTCGGGTAAAGTCTTCACTTTTTGTAATATTGGTTCAGTGTTTCCAAGTCTCTGGTAAGGACAGCTTCCCCTTCTTCCAATATTTTGGATTGAGTGGCTAATGCTAGATCATCCTCATAGCAAAACTTCTTACTGATTGTATCAGGTAGGTCGCTGGTGTACAAGTTGAAGAGTATTGGGGCTAGTACGGATCCTTGTGGAAGTCCATTTTTGATGATGAATGACTTGCTTGTTCTATGTCCAATACTAACTTCAAAGCTTCGATTAGTTAGCATGTTTTTGATGAGTGTTGTCAATTTCTTACTTTGCACGTTTCTCTTTAGTTTAAGTAGTAATCCTTCCAGCCACACAGTGTCATACGCTGTAGTCAGGTCAACAAAAACTACCGATGTTTTCATCTTCTTCTGGAATCCAGCCTATATGTAGGATGTTAAAGCCAGTACTTGTTCACAGCAGTTTCGTCCATTTCTGAAACCAGCCTGGTATGAAGGAGTTACTTCATTTATTAAATCTCGGATCCTATTCAGAATCATGCGTTCAAGTATTTTGAAGCTGACACCCAGGAGTACAATTGGGCGGTAGCTGGAAGCATCTTCTGGATATTTTCCGGGTGTGAGAATTGCTAGCGTATGTGCCATTTTGAACTGAGGTGGAATTCGCCCGGTGTTCAGTGCATCTGTGTAAAATTCTTTTAGCCAAGTCCTTCCCTGATTCCCTAAATGTTTTATGAATTCTGGGAATACACCATCCAGTCCTGCTGCCTTTCTACTTTTTAGTGTTTTTATGACTTCATTTATCTCCTGTGGGCTGAAGGGGTCCGATAGGGTGGTATTGTCTTGTAGGTGGTCATCGATTTGGCTTAGCTCTTGCTTTGTCTGTATTTTCATGTAGTGTTCTAAGGGAACTTTTGCAGCTCGTGTTTTAATGTGTAATGCCATTTCTGAAGGAGTTATCTTCGGTTCTGGATTGCGATTGTAGGTTGCTGTACCCAATTTCCTGTCCAGGCTTTTTGGCTAGAATGAGTAAAGTTCAGTTGGGAGGTCAACTCTTTCCATTTCTCCTTTCTGCCTTCGTTCAATTCTTTCAAGATTTGCTTCCCAATTTCAGCGTCGCCGTTTTCTTGGTATTCTTTGTAGAGGGTTTGGGTAAATTCGTTCCAGCCTGGCACATAATACTGTCTTACACCCCTGGGGATATTTCGTTTAGCTGCACTGATAAGGACACCCAGAAATCTTTTGTAGTTTTCTGTCTTTGGAGGTATCCAGCGCAAATTATTCTCTATCTCCTGGGTAAACTGTGACCAATTAGCTTTCTTAAAGTTCCATCTAGGTTTATTAATAGATTTTATAGCTGTTATTTCAACGCCAATACTGATTTTTGTGGGGCGGTGTTGGCTTCTTGGGAAATGTTTGAGTACTTTCCTTGTGTGATCTAGAGGTAGTTTATTTTCATCGGAGGAGACTATGATTAAGTCAGGATTTGTTTCGGTTTGCCATCTTTCTGATCGAAAAGTTTTGATTTCCTTGGCATCGAAACTTAAATACAGTTCTTGTGCGTCGATCCATTCAGAAAGTTTTTCTCCATTTTCATCTGTTTTTGTTTATCCCCAGTTAGTATGGTGGCTGTTGAAATCCCCTACATAAACACACGGCCTGGACGCCGTTGGTAAGACTGGAGTGGGCCACTTCACATTGGGTGGTTTGTAGACTGTCACAATAGTCAATTCTTTGAGTGCTATCATAATTATTTCTATGCCATTTGTTTCCAAGCAGGATACTTCAGTATAATCCGAAATATTGTTTTTCACAAATAATAATACATATTCATTTGATCGTAATAATTGTTCTTGCATTTAATTTGAAAATATGTGCATCATTCATGGCACAAAAGAATTGGTTCACCTCAATTCTCTTCACTCAATGTCCATAAACACACACCATCACCTCAAAAATTCTTCAAATCACTCCAATAAATAAAAATCCAGTCACTTCCTTCACAAATTAATTGAATTATTTAAATATCCAGTTGTCCTTCGAAAATTTTGAAACAAATCGCCTAGCGCCACCCAGGCTGGTGGTGAAATAACGAACTTAGAAAACAAGTAATTGTTTACAATTTGCAGCGCCCTCAACGGTAGCTGGAATCGCCAATATAATAGGCGATTCAACTTCATCTCGAAACCACCTAGCGGCAAAAATTTCAAACTAATTGTGAGTATCCCTTACTTTGAGATTGTACTGAATTCACAGTGATTGTTCGTGTATTTACTTTTTCTACAGTTGTTGGTGAGAGTTGAAAGCTTCAAAGTTCATTTTCTACTTCTCGTTGATTTATTTGTGTTTGAAAATGAATGATATAAGAAGCAATATTCCGAAAATCGGAGTTTAATGGATGTAAACGTCGTGCTAACAAGGACCATGTTAAATGCTGAAAAGAAATGCAGTTCCTACAAAAAAACTTCCTAAGGGATCTCATGAAACCACTACCATACAGAAAAGACCGACTATAATCAAATCTGAGCCTGCATAGCCAATTGTAATAATTTTTATTTGCATAATGTTCTTTTCAATTGAAAGTAATTCATTTTCTGTTGAAAACCAATTATGGATCAATGGGAGATCCAGAAATTGACAAAGAGCTCCCTACACAGGTAAAGAACTGAAATATTCTCATAGTCATTATATTTAAGTTATAATTTCAGGAAATATCCAGAACAACCGACGAACGGTTGGCTGCGGAAGCTTAATGTGGTTTGGCAAAAGTTAAGTATGAAGATGTTGCAGTTGATAGTTTGAAAATTCGGACAATATGTGACAATACAATAACTGACAAAAACTTAAACAGCATAACAGGGATGAATTCTTTTCATATGGGGTCCCGTAGCGGTCTTCAAACATTTGAAGTGCCGAAAAATCATCACCTGGAAGGTCGTATCTGGTTTGAAAAAACCCTCACGACCAGAGAGCAACAATTTGTGGATTTTGAATTTGAATATCGAAGGAATTTCGAAAGGAAAGTGTGATAACGTCTCCAAATTAGCTGATGAACATGGTATCGAAGTGATTCTTCTGCAAGAAACCCATACGACAACAGAAAAAAATCCTTGTGAAAGAGGACACTTGAAAGTTATATATTAATTGACTTTTTACAAGTTTAGCTTGTTATGTTAAAAAATTTTCAGTTTCGTAGCTTTCAACAGATTCGGAAAGGAGAAATTGATGGAGTTTTTTGTCATTTCTTTCAAATTTTGTGACATTTCTGTCATAAATATTCATAAACCTCCGAACATTTTTTGGCCAAGAAATCTTAATGTTGATGCATTTCCAAAATGCTTTCGATTTATTCTGAATAATCGGTTTCTTTTTTGCTTTTGTCTTTTTTCATTTCAGATTGAGAATTACGAGTCGTTTTGGGAAGAATCTGTGTATCCGAGCCCATCGACGGATAACATGAAGATCACACTGATGTCTTTCAAGATTTTCCTGATATTTGATATTTTATGTTATTTTGTTTACGGGGAGGCAGGTTTTTTCTGCTGAGGTTTTTTCCCCTGGCTGTATAGTATCGTATGATACTAGTGTTGATAGTATCGTATGATTCTATAGTATCATACAAAGAATGTTATGATACCCCGTTCTTTTTTTACCTCAGCTTAGGTACTTTTTGTTTCAACATTTATTGTATTATTTTAGCTCTCTTTTTCATAAGAATATATATATATATATGCTAGACACAAGCAAGAAATTCTGCAGAAGTGAATATGTCAACTACGATTTTTTCAGATGATACGTTCTGAAAGTAGTTCCTTATCAGTATGTACTGTTCAAATATCTTTTGATTACTTTGTTCATAAATTTTACTTTATAGTGTCCAAATTATATATACCAAGTGAGCCCAAGGTGTGTACCAAGCTTTCTGGGGTTAAAAGTACATTGAAAAATAAGTAAAGTTTGTTAAACTCATGGACCAAAATGCATATTGAGGGAGATATATCCTTCCAAAGTTGATGAAATTAAAAAATTCTCTGCATAACTTCTGAACGGTGAATGCCACCAGATTAAAATTTCGTGTATAAATGTCCCTGAATACATTTTTTTATAACACTTCTACATTTCTGATACTTTCACCCTCAGAAAGCTTGGAATACATTTTTGACTCACCTTGTATACAAATGTCTTCTAGTTCTTTAAAAAAATTGAAAGTATAAAGGTATGTCAGAATAGAAACCTGGATGGTTGTGATTGTTTAACATATGTTATTTCATTGGCAATTGTTCAATTATGGGAATAAATTTATTGTGTTTTTGTTTTGAAAATTTGTTTCATCTTCATGTTAACAAGGATTTATTAGTATCTTCAGGTACTTGACGAAAGTTTTCATGAAATTTGATACAGATATAAAATCCCAGTTACATGTTTCTTATTTTGCATTATGACCATTACATCCCATAATAACACCAGCAATTTACGGGACCCAAGCCTTTGTGATTGCTTCTCCTATAATGTTAATTAAATGAAAACTATTTTCATAATTTATTTGTACCCATCTTCTAAGACACTCCCACTTTTTGGAACGGCTCCCAAATATGTGAATTATTCACTTAAAGTAAGGAATACTCTAGTTTCGTATGAATCCATCATTCAACTCAAGAATATATTATATTATAATATATTAACTCGCTCAAAGATCTTCATAAACAAGAAAGTACAACACAAAGTGTTTCAGCAAACTCAATGTTTACAGAGGGCGCAACCTACCCTTGAATCGCGTATGAACTATTGTCAAGATGTAAAATGATAAAAGAAAAGTAAATGATAGAATATTGAACATTAATTTTTGATGATATTCCCGATCGTTTCATGAAGTAATTCATCAGGCTGCAATGGCAATCCACAATTCTCATAATGTTCCTGTATCTTTTGATACAGTTTTCTTGAATGTCACCACAATGTATTCAAATATTTGAATAAATAATCAAGAATCGATCATAATTTGTAAAAAGAGTCACCTACAAAACATTTCTCATTTTCTGAAATTGACAAACGAAATCTAACCAGCTCGAAGTTGTTCCTTTACATTGGAAATATTCAGCCAACTTAGGGAAACAGTAATTTCAACGTTTATCATGAATAGTTCGCAGATGAACACCACGAATGACATTCCAATCCTTCGTTTTACAACGATTTGACCTACACCTGAAATTAAATATTCATATTTTTTATAGAGGCCGCAACCAACAATTCAATCGCAAACAAAAAAGAAGTCTGCTTCTCTATGGTCTAAATATGACATGTACCAAAGTTAGTTTAAGATTTCTATGGTATTGAAAAAATAAACAATAAGCGTGTTATGCTCTGTGAGTAAATAAACGGCCTTTCTACCGGCACGTGTGGCGCTTGTTTAGATTTCTGGAAAAAAAAATATAAACCTAGTGATGCTTTTTTACATTTACACATTAGTCCATTTTCGTTGGTATGGATACTGATAACCTTGAATATGCGCCGGTCGGTGATACATTTTAAATTAAATACAAGAACTAGAACGTTACTCTGGTGTTGTGTTATGAAAATTTTGTGTATTTGCCGGCAGTGAACAATGGAACTAAACATGAGGATCTGGTAAATATTTCAATTATTATTCTGATCAATTATGGTCCTTTAAATTTCGTTTTTTCAGAAGAATTTAATCACTAACTGAAATCGAACTCGACAACATTCACAATTTTTTTACTAGGTAACTCACAATGAGACAATATTTCGAAAAAGAAAATATGAATTCTTATCTAGATGGATATTTATTTAGTCTAGACAATTACCTTTATTTATCGTCATAAACTCAGGCAATTGCCGTTAGATTGATTTTTTTGCCTCTTCACTTCTGTCAAAAAATTTATGGTCATTAATGATAAGATGATAGATAAATTAATCATTTCATTTTTACTATCTGAAAGTACAGTATTTTTAATACAGAAAATTGTTAATGCAGATGGTTTCATATAATTTTTTCAACATTTTGGCAAACAGTATTGCAAAATCTGCTCCTAACAGTATTTAAAATATGGGTTCCTTATTGAAAGAAATTCGTAGGAATATCCTAGATACTGTTCAGAGAATTCCTGTCGATATGTGAAAGTATTTTTTCATATAATTTCTAGTTAGTCCAAGGTTCAAACTATTTTTTTACCAAAAAACATTATCATTCTGTGTTATCTCTATTGATATTGAAATACACTATCACTGAAATCTCTAGACTGACTGGTTTAAATTCTTTCAGGAGAGACTCAGAAAATTCCTTCGAATAGCTTCGGTTTCTCAAGAAAAAGTTTTTTCAACTTTTTCGTTTTCAACTCATTGTTCTGAAAAAAAAAATCTTTAACTCATAAGGTAGAATGTTGTACCTTTTTGGAAGGAAAAATAGTATGAATCTTTGGTATTTACTGAATTTGAACAGCGGGTATTCGGTTAAGATTGTCAGAAACTCTCGTTGCATAGCTGCGATTCAAGAAGAAAGAGTTATTCATAATTTCTTGAAAGAGTACCAAGCTGCAGATACAATCGAGGTTGTCAAAATATATCCCTTCTTATAAATTTTCCGTTGGGAATAGCTTTGGTTTCTTCAAAAATATTGTTATGATGATAATTTGCACCACTTCTATACAATGAAAACTGCTATTATAAGAACTTCCTCCTACGACAATGCATTGAGTCAGAACTGATTCTACCAGAGAGGTGAAGAGGAAAAAAGAATAATCATTATCTACTATGCCCCCGACGGTATAAAATGATATAACCTCCTAACCCTTCCACGTAGGATATGATGGTTCTATCTTGAGTGCCGATCAATAACAACTCCTAGATATTTTAATCAATCCACTCAACCACTCCTTCATGTTCTTTACCTAGTGGACCGAACTGTTGTATACTTCCTTCCAGGAATCCTAAATAATATCAAAACTGTCATTGGATTAATACTTGGATTAATGTATTAATTTAAGCGATAGAAATGAATGGCTTCCTGTTATAAATTGAAATGGTTGGCAACTTAGTTGCAGCTAACACTCTATCCCTGAGTTGCAGGAATGTCCATTAAAATTTAATGCTCCCTTACATCTAATATCCATAGGCGGTAGCCATGGATACTCTATTTAATGGAGAATCAAGGGAGCATCAAATTTAATGGATGTTCCTGCAAATCAGGGTATTTGTAATAAAACATCAAACTACGAACTATATATTGAAAAAGATAATACTTACTTGCTGAACAAACCGAACTAGAAGAGAGAGAGTTTTTGGTTTCGGTTGAAGACCTTAACTCAATCATAGAAAATGATATGGCATGGAGTGGGGATTCTTCTTAAACCTTTGATACCCATTCACAATAGTGGCACCCCGGAAGTCTATATCAAGACAATACATAACGAATAGTTTTAAGAAACAATATAAACAGAAAAAATAATGATAAAGAGAAACAACAGAATTTCCTTCATTTCTAATTTTTAAGTAAATCATTTGAAGGTTGCCATTCATGACAAGGGGTGTTTCCTGTTAATTCTTTCGTCAGTAATAAATTATTGCATGTGTCGATATTCAAGCTGTTTCTATTTTTACGTTTAATTAAATTCAAGGAAGGAAAAACTCGCTCTGCTGCAGCGCTGCCATGAGACAAACATGAAATGAAATGAACATAAGAATAAATATCTCTAAACAAATCTTCCACTTCATTTGCAAGTCTTTGACATGCTTATGACGAATATGAATTGAATGAATGTGATGACCATCTAATTACGACTATATGAGGATTAAAAAAAATTCGAACACCATTCAATTAATTTCCCCTTCATAGTGGCTCAATTATTTGCTGCAAATCCTGCAATGAAATTCTAGTCAACTCCTATAGACAGCAAATAATTTGTTAATGACTCGTTAATACTAGATGCTGTGCTGTCATTTTCTAATTCTACTAAGCCTTAAAATGCATTGTTCACTTTTCTATTTTTATCAGAGTAGTATCTTGCTAAAATTGCTAAACACCTTTTGTTGAGATGTGCGTTGTTTCATCAGTGATAATGGAAAAAGTTCAACTCAAATATTAGAATTATACCATGAATGGTCCAATATTTTCATTGATGATTTGTGTAGTTTTAGTTTTACCACATTTTATATTCGAGGTTATTTCTGAATCTATACAAATCGATTTCATTAACAGAGGCAAGTTTTCTATTATTTCGAATGATAAATCATGTTCAGCAATGAAAACTGCCTACTCAAGATATGGAGATTTTTTAAAATTATATTTATTAATTTATTTATTAACCCAAATTGGACTTCAAAGAGTCTATAACAGGTTTACAATGAAAAGGTATGTTTACAATACAATAACAATCGACAAAATTTACAATTCGTCCCAATCACCACACTCATTTGCCCCCTCAAATATCCCTTTTCTTTCCTTGTAAATGTGTGTTTTTTTTTAATCCGACATTCGGATATAAGTGAACATCACAAAACCCCCTGATACTCCCATCAAAAACCTCACGTAATTTGAACCAATCCAATCCCTTTTTTCAAAATTTCGACGAATCTCCGTGGCTCTAATAAACTTGAGAGTTTCTGACAGGGCAATCAGACTTTTGTGAAACTCCTATCCGGACAAATTTTGAATAAAAATTTCTTTATTATTAATTATATTGATGGTTTCCAATTAGTTATTTACTGAAATGACCCTTTTCTTCATATCCTTTATATACCTTCCACGAAAATTGGAATGAGTCCATTCAGCCTTTCTGCACCAGGTTTCTTTGGAGATTTTTTCCTCAGCGTTTTTTCGAAGTCTTTTTTTTTATTTCCAAATCTGAAGTGGGCTTGGTGATATTAAAAGCTTGGTTTTTATTATCTTATTTTTTGCGACCTAAACGACAAATTTGACTTCGAAACAGCGATATCAACTTCTTTACATATTATATATATATATATTCTTATGAAAATAGAGAGCTAAAATAATACAATAAATGTTGAAACAAAAAGTACCTAAGCTGAGGTAAAAAAAGAACGGGGTATCATTGTGGTGATACCGTATGAATCTGAAACATTTCATATTTCGGTTTTTACTTAAAATGCCGTTTTTCAAGTAACCGAAATGATTTTCAATTATGGCATTACTCGATTTGCCCTCATCAGTACATAAAAGGAGTCGGGTCCATATAGCAAGTATTTCCTCAAAATTTGGTCAAGAAATTCCTCCCTTATAATATTTGTTACCCGAATCCGCTTCTTCATTGTTACGAACTTTCGTAATAACACAATTCTTGTGTGTTACATATCTTTTGAAAAAAGGTTCTTTTGATGAAGCGATTTCGCCTCGGATTCCGCGACTTCCAAATCATTTAACTTGAGATCACATGTATCAGGAATCTCGTGAATAATTCATTTCCCTTTTTTTTGCGAGTTGACTTACTACTTAGTAGAACCACTATGTTTATGAACAATTCATCTAGCTCTATCAAAGTACGAATATTTATTCAAGCTGCTATTAGACCTTTGAAGAGCAACTTCTGGCCATCGGTTTTCCTGCCATATCGATATATTTGCACACCATTTTCATGAAGTGAGCACAACATAAATGAATTGTTATAATTGTTTTTCACATGAATTCAAATTCCAACGTCATTCCATGGAAAGCTTTGATTGCTGCATGTATTGTGGCGGAGAAACAATTGGCCACAATGCCGATAACAATGGCCATTCATTATGTTCTTCGCAGCTCGCAGCAGTATCGAAAATCATGGAATGTTTTAAATATGGCGTCAGAATCATGCTGTCGGTCCTCTTTATCAGTCAGGGGAGTTGAGTAGACAATATTTTTTATCCTACCCCAAACATAATAGTCTAAAGGAGTTAAATCGGGAGAACGTGGTGGCCAAAGATGTGGACCATTGTTCGCCAACCATCGATCTTCAAATAGCCTGTAGAGGATATTTGACACATTGAGTGAATTGTGTGGAGGCGCGCCATCTTGTTGATACCATAAGTCATTATGGTTCTGTACTAGCGGCTCAATTATTTGAGTCAATATGTCAGAATATCTATCTCCTAAGGGAGAACATTCTTTAAATAATGCAAACATGTGTAGTGTTCTATCTTACCAGTTAAAGTCCCATCATAAATGTGAACATCGAGAATTGCATTATTTTTGATGGCGCAAAAAACATTGAAACTCCAGGTCTCTTGAAAGTTCCATTGTCTGAAGTGGTGGTTGTTCTCTTCATCCCAATAATGACTGTTATGCCTATTGAAAGAACCATTCTTTGTGAATTTAGATTCATCTGTCCAAATTATACAGTCCAAAAAGTTTTCATTCTCTTGAAATCGAATCATCATAGCTTCGCAAAACTCTGTTCTCCTGACGAAATCAGTTTCCTTCAAATGCTGTACCCTATTGAATTTATATGGGTGCATTTTATGTTTTTTTTAATATTTTCCAAACACTCGATTGAGATAATCCCAGATCAATCTCGGCATCTTTGAGAGAATTTTGAGGATTCACACGAAAATATGCAAGAACTGTAATTTCGTTGTTCTCATCTTCTACTACACTTTTTTCTCTGTGTATAGTTTTCTTAACGAAAGATCCGACATTTCTCAAGTTTGTCATGGTTCTGTTAATGGTATCTCTCGTTGGTCTGGGTCGGTCAGGAAACCTCTCAATGAACAGTCGAATCGTTCTATCTACAACTTTATTACATTCTCCATGAAGTAGAATGAGATTTAAATAATCTTCATTGGTAAAATTAGGCATAGTGATCGATTTTATAACTTAATACGAATTATCACCAAATTAATAGTAAACACAAAATGCTACTGAATAAAGAGGAATTTGGCAGATGTAATTTATGATATCTATAATTAAAAAAAAAGAATGACCCTTTTTTTCATATCCTTCATATACCTTCCACTGAAATTGGAATGAGTCCATTCAGCCTTTCTGCACCAGGTTTCTTTGGAGATTTTTTCCTCAGCGTTTTTTCGAAGTCTTTGTTTTTTATTTCCAAATCTGAAGTGGGCTTGGTGATATTAAAAGCTTGGTTTTTATTATCTTATTTTTTTGCGACCTAAACGACAAATTTGACTTCGAAACAGCGATATCAACTTCTTTACATATTGATTTGATATCATTGTGGTGATACCGTATGAATCTGAAACATTTCATATTTCGGTTTTTACTTGAAATGCCGTTTTTCAAGTAACCGAAATGATTTTCAATTATGGCATTACTCGATTTGCCCTCATCAGTACATAAAAGGAGTCGGGTCCATATGGCAAGTATTTCCTCAAAATTTGGTCAAGAAATTCCTCCCTTATAATATTTGTTACCCGAATCCGCTTCTTCATTGTTACGAACTTTCGTAATAACACAATTCTTGTGTGTTACATATCTTTTGAAAAAAGGTTCTTTTGATGAAGCGATTTCGCCTCGGATTCCGCGACTTCGAAATCATTTAACTTGAGATCACATGTATCAGGAATCTCGTGAATAATTCATTTCCCTTTTTTTTTGCGAGTTGACTTACTACTTAGTAGAACCACTATGTTTATGAACAATTCATCTAGCTCTATCAAAGTAGGAATATTTATTTAAGCTGCTATTAGACCTTTGAAGAGCAACTTCTGGTCATCGGTTTTCCTGCCATATCGATATATTTGCACACCATTTTCATGAAGTGAGCACAACATAAATGAATTGTTATAATTGTTTTTCACATGAATTCAAATATTCCAACGTCATTCTATGGAAAGCTTTGATTGCTGCATGTATTGTGACGGAGAAAAAATTGGCCACAATCCCGAGAACAATGGCCATTTATTATGTTCTTCGCAGCTCGCAGCAGTATCGAAAATCGTGGAATGTTTTAAATATGGCGTTAGAGTCATGCTGAGAAAATATCATTGAAAAAATAGGGAATATTTTTCTAATAATCAACATTACAACAGCTGAATAAAGTTATACTCTTTTTTTATCCTTCATATGTCACGCGTTCGGATCGGAATACGACCTGAAAAGTTAAGGATTGAAAAATTCAACCCCAGGGCCCCGTCGCAGGTAGAATTTTTTTTTGCGCTTTTCAATTAGAATATCGTTAAGAATTTTCCTTCCAATCTGATGATGCAAGGAGCACCTCTTCATATCGGCATCGTTAAATTTACGAGAAAACAATGAGAATCCAGGAAATGATTGAACTCGAATTGATTTGAAAATGAATTACAATGTTCGTTAGAAAACAAAGAATAAAACTTCAAAATGACCAATTCATCAATATCAATATATGTATATTATTTTTTGATTCAATCACACAACATTCTTAGATATTTATAATTTATTGCTTATGGAATATCCTTCAGAATATACAGGGTGTTTCCTTAACATGCGGCAAAAATTCAGGGGGCTGTTCCTTGGACTATTCTAAGAATATTTTGTCCTTTGATGATTTTTGAAAAACCTCTTTGTTTCGAAGATACAGGGCAAACAAAATTTTAGATAATAACATTTTATTATGAAAAATTACATGAAAATTTATTTAACCTACAAAAACTGTTGAAAATGACCACCTCCAGCCAGCACACAAGCATCCAATCTTCTCCTCATTGACTGCCGAACCCTTTCAAAAACACCAGGATCATTTCTTATTAAGTTACACCCAGCAATGATCCGATTTCGCAAGTCTTCCACATTTTCTACTGGAGTGGTATAAACTAATGATTTTAGATGGCCCCATAGGAAATAATCTAAGGGGTTTAAGTCCGGGGAACGAGCAGGCCATAAATGAGGTCCACCTCTTCCAATCCAGCGATCTCCGTATGTTAATGTTAAAAACTCACGAGCAACCAAACTAAAATGCGCTGGTGCACCATCGTGCATAAACCACATTGCATGTCTTATTGCCAATGGTACATTCTCCAAAAACAGAGGTAACGTTTGTTCTAAAAAGTTGCGATACACGTTCCCGGTAAGTCTTTCTGGTAAAAATATCGGCCCTATTAGCCAGTCACCCACAATACCAACCCAAACATTCAATGAGAACAGGTGTTGAAAACGATCTTCAATTATCTCATGTGGATTCTCGTCGGCCCATACATGGTTGTTATGAAAATTTCTTATTGCATTTCTTGAGAAATTCGTTTCATCGGTAAAAAGAATCAGCGTCAGTAATTGAGGAATTTGAACCAATGTGGTTAAAAGCCATTGACAAAATGCAATACGTGGGGGAAAATCAATAGGAATAAGTGCCTGAACGCGTTGCATATGGTATGGATATAACAAATTGTCTTTAAGAATTTTCCAAACAGTCTTATTACTCACATTCAAAGTATTGGCAATTTTTCGAGTAGAAATTCTAGGGTCTTCTTCGATCATGTCCAGCACATTCTCTTCCAGTTCCACCGTTCTTACTGTGTTTGGCTTTCCTGGTCCCCCAATTTGTTTCAATGTGCCTGTTTCATGCAGACGTTGATGAATATTTTGAAACAATTTTCTGTCAGGAATATTACGCCCAGGAAATCGTTCAATGTACAACCTCCTAGCTTTTAATGAATTTCCATCAGCAAGTCCATAAATGAAATGCATGTCAGTCATCTCGGCATTTGTATAGCGATTCATAATAGTGAAAGATAAAATGTTAATTGCTAATACATCACAAAACGAATTCAAATGAAAACCGTGTTTAATCTGTATTCCTTTACCATCTGAACTTATCAATTTTAAGTCAAAAAACTGGCCGTTTTTTATAGTTGTCAAACACATTAAAAAATAAATTGTACCTACTTAGTAAACACAGTGCGGTACGCATTTTTATTTATACTATTATCAATTTTAAAAATATGAAAAATGTTGTTCGCCCTGTATCTTCGAAACAAAGAGGTTTTTCCAAAAACATCAAAGGACAAAATATTCTTAGAATAGTCCAAGTAACAGCTCCCTGAATTTTTGCCGCATGTTTAGGAAACACCCTGTATATCTCTTAAGTATAGAAACAAACCAATTACAAAAATATGCAAAATTGAATGAATGGAAAAAGCATTATTTTCATTAGAGTTTGAAAGATAAAATAATAACGAATTACATTATTATATACTAAAAAAAGATATATCACAAATAATAATTCAAAATTCTTGATGACCCTGAAATCTAGAATAACAGTAAAACAAGCATTTATTTATTGGCGACCCTTCTTGTTGATTCAAAATGAGGTTTAGCTTGCACCTTAATTGAATCCACACATTCCTCACTGGAATTAGTTAAAAGAAATTTGGAAACCATTGGCCATTGTATTAATTTGCTTGCACAACCAAAATAATCAACATTTTATAATTGTTTTACATAACATATTATCCAGGTCATGCAAAGGACACTTCAGGACTCGAAAAGTGAATTTGTTGAACAGTAAGTTCTCAAGAAATTTAGAGATATTAGTTTTTGAACAAGTTATAGGTATTAAATAAAAAATCTTTTACTAAATCATCATTTCCAAGCAAGTTATCCATCCTTACAGGTCACACAACGTTTGATAGAATTCCCCTTCAGCATTATCCTACAAATTGCACCACTCATATAAAAGATTGTGCACCTTTCAATTCTGTTTCTATTATGTTAGGAATAATAAGGGGAAATTGATCCCTGACAAAGAACAAATAATATGAGTCTTTGTTGCAGTCAGAAAAGATCTAAGATTATCTAAACACTGAGTGCTCAAATCTTGTTGACAATTGGCGCCAACTGATTGTAGTGACATTACATTGTTAGCGTTTCAAAAGATGTCATGAAGTGTCAAACATCTTACTCCGTAGGACCTGATGTAACTGAAAAAATTTTCCAAGCGGTCTTGATCTAGAGATCTAGTTAAGATGTATCCAAAACTCCTTCGATTCAATAACAATAAAATAAATGCTTGCAGATCATGAATACGATTTATGATAGAGGGGACAACCATTGAACGTTTTTTCAAAGGACAATAGGATGTCATACTGTTCAAAATATGAATGGCTTTGTGCAAAAAATGTCAATATCTGAAGTCGTACTGGCCTCTTCAAACGTTTTGCAGTCCTTTTAGTGTTTCTGACATTCAGGGAATCAAAAATTTTATCTAAAAACAAAATTAATTCCCCTGTGTCCCTAGCCTCAGCAGGTAAGCTGAACTTGCTCTTGATGGCTAGAAACATAAAAAATTTAATACCACAACTAATAAATATATGGCATTAAAAAAATGAAATTATCATATCAGAAAATATAATTATAATGCTATAATTCTAGAACATGCATAACCTCAATTTTTATATTTGATTTTAAATTCGTATTATTCGAAATATTATAAATATTATGTCCAATTATTTACAATATTTCATCTTGAAATAATATTGCTTGTGATACTTTAAACCTTTGTGCCAAGTCTTCATGCGGGAAATTTTGCCTTAGCTTCATCAAACACATCAACAACTTATCCATTTTATGAACTTTTTCAACATTCCGGTTCAAATAATAACTGATGGGAATATTTTCTAGTAACTGATACAAGGAAATAAAAGTTTTACGTCTTGGTAAACCATTGTATAGACTACATAAATCATCTTTGCCCTCAATATCTTTAAAACTGAAAGCTCCTCCTTTTGCTTCCCTTTCTACTTGTTCCACCTGCTGTTTTAGAATATAATTTCCTGTTTCTAAAAGAGCTGTTGAAGTAGATGGCAAAGACGACCTAGAAGGTCCTGGTTCAGTGGTAATTTTGTAAAATATAAAATTAATATAGACTCATTAAAATCTCTCTGCATAACATACTCATTTCCACTTCATTTTCAGTAGATTTCGTTGTCACAGTAGTGGTACAAACTGGTAATCTTCTTGTTCTCTTTTCAGGAGATGAATATTTAAATCTATTTTCAATACTGTGCGAAAAAATCACAGGATCGTTTTCTTCTGGAAAATGACATTGTATATATATATATATATATATATATATATATATATATATATATAATTATTGAAAAGAATTTGAGCTGGATGGTAGAATAGTCAAAGATTATATGACAAAAAAAATTCATAGTTATGACCTCACTAGCTTAATCCACGTAATACGCAGCTTTCCATCCGTAGGGCATGCAAAAATTTTGCGAGTCTCTCTGACATTATGATGGTTACAGCCAAGAGCCCAACACATCACCATCTGAAACAATTGCAACGTAAAAAAATACGTGTGGCACTCGAGGACTGCCGCAGTAAAGCTAAAGATTTATTGTGGATTTGAAATTTTTTTTTATTTATCTTACAATACGTGTAGGTTATTCAGGAATGTTTATCATTGAAACTATAGGTTTATGGTTACTGAAATAAGAAACATAAGTTTGAGACTTAATGTCATCTAAATTCTAAATATCTTTAAAATACCGCGTCAATAGTGGTCCCATATTTTGTTGTGGATTCTTGCGGATCATTATTCATTTTTAAATTCAATTTTTCTGAAAGAAAAGTTGTCAACCGCTCTGATTTTTTATCAGCGAAGTCAATGTTGAAATCGCCAGCCAGGATAAGTGGAAATTTATTACCATTTGTACCAAGTATTTTCGATCCTTCTTCAGTGTACTCCAGTAAAGTGCGATGAACAAAATGCTCTACCTCGTCCGATTTTGGATTCGGAGAAATGTAAATTGCTACCATGACTATGTGTAGGCCATTGCATGAGCATGCACAAATATCTCCAACAAATAAGCGTCTAACATGAACATCGCTAACGTCTTCAATATTTATTTCAATATTCGGACATATTACTATTTTGGTAAATAGTTACCCCAACCTTTTGAAACAGTATCTCGTTTGAATTGAACAATGCAATTGAAATTAGGTATTTCAATCGGATTATCACGCGTCATGCATGTTTCAATAAGAAGTAACACATTGGTTTGTCTCGTAACTGAATCTTGTAAATCGTATTTGTGACTATGTAGACTTTGGCAATTGAAAGTCATTGTTGGAATGCCATTTCTATTACTAATGAAATCTGAGACACTTTGAGCTATCATCTGAACACTATTTAAAGACAGTCTTTTGAATTCTTGCAACAAAGATGCAGTCGATGCAGCTTGCCTTCGATTATGATAAAATTTGAATGCAAAATTATCATTTTTTGTCGTAATATACAATTTTTCAATATGAGTCACCCGAGAGAGTTCAACATAGACGAGTTCCTGCTTCTTTTCCGGAAGTCTTTTTCGCATCAATGTCGTCTGGTTCGCAGTCTCGGATGGTATATTTTCCCTTTTTTCTGAATGTTTTTTTCAAGCTTAACATTATTTTTTTATGGTCACAGAATCAGCAGTCCTTTTTTTGCAGCTGAAAATATACAATATCAATATGAGGCATTATACGATGAAAAACTGTCACCCAAAAATGAACTTGGGGTCATTCAATAATCTAAAAAGGGCACAATATCAATATGAGGCATTATACGATGAAAAACTGTCACCCAAAAAATGAACTTGGGGTCATTCAACAAACCAAAAAAGGGCACCAGCTTTTTTCATGGTATCCGATTGTCCGGACGATGATTGTATTTTCTCAATACACTCGATAAGGGTTCTAATTTTAAAATTCCACTTAGTAGCAGATGCATTCGGATTTCTACTTCCAACGACCTCATTTAATACAGAAACTCATTGTGGAGAATTTGGGAAGAAATTCTTAAAATCACCCAGATCGGCCAAAAGATTAGAATATTTGTATTTATATCCGTTGCTTGTGATATTATTGAATTTATCTGGTGTGCGCAACAGTGAATATAATACGCATAATGGAATTTATCTTTGATAAGTTTTTGCGCACATCACCGTGGACGCCACTCATAACACTTGCGCCGTCAAAACTTTGCCAAAACCGAATACATAAAGTTTTCAATACAGCCAGCTAACGCAACAGCATGGTGATCAGAAAAAAAATCTTTCGGCAGGGGTGTCGCCTGCTCAAGAATATCGAAAAACTATAACCATTCAGAAAGTGTTTGAAATGTCACTTGTTTCCTCATATTATTACAATATTTGTAAGAGTTCCTTGGGATTCTGCCTCGGATTCTGCAAACCTCTGCGCTAGATCATCATGCGCACTTTCTGCCACACCAGCAATATTCTCGGGTGTCATTTTCACGCTTTGGTTTCGATCAGGGTGTCAGGTTCTTTAACTTTTTTCACAAGATAACGAACATACGGAGCTGACGGTGCTTCTCTTCTTCTAAAATCCGCACGTAATTTTCGCACACATTCTGCATCATTACCATGATTTTCAAAGTAATGTCGCGATATTTCCCAGCGTTGTTCAAGCGTATACACAACCATATTCGTTCAGCGGAAGGTTAAAACTAATTAGAGAGTTATCGAAACTCAAATAGAGGCCAAACTTTAATAAAGGATCCTGTAATGAAAGATCCCTTAAAGTTGATCGAACATTTGAACTATCGAAACGACTTATTTCTTGTCAACTTTATTCTGACATTTCATTTATTTTGACAGTTGTGAACAGTTGTTGTCTTAGGCTCTTTATGGAAAATTGTTTTTTGTTAAATGAAAGAATTCATTTTTCACTTCTTCCCACATTTCTGAATGCATGAAGGGATTTTTCGCCAAAACTCCCCTCAATAAAATGACATCGTCGTCATAAGTAAATCTGAGACGTTTCTTCTCAGCGCCTGCAGTCATTTTTTTTTTTATTGAACAAATTTCTCTTTGAAGCCTTAAACTCTTCACGACCACGTGCTTTTCAATGCTATCACCCACTTTCTACTTTCGGAATTTAAAATCGAATCGAACCTAACCTTGAAATAAGAAAAAAAGCACAGAAGATTGTGAGAACTGTCAAAATTAGGGATCTTTTATTTAAATACGGCTGTCGTTTATTTAAGTTAAGTAAAGGAGGCCTGCATTTTATTAAAGGCCACCTTAAAATCTTTATTGAATGCGCATGAGCAAATGTCAAAATAAGCGAAACTTTATTTAAGTTTGGCCTCTATTTGTGTTTCGATAACTCTCTATTATCTGTCAAATCAGACATGAACTAAGTGTTACCATTCACGAAATAAGCACTAGTTGAAAAAATAAACGTTGGATGGCGGACCCTTTATTGAGATGTCTGAAGTCTGATTTTCATTTTTACACTGTTCATCTGAAACTCTGTAAATGCAAGATTATTAGAACATGCTATAAAACAATATTTCAAATGCAAATAGACCGTTCAACTGATTCTACATCTGGATAGACCGATTCTGAAGTTACCGTGCATGTAGCAACACGTTTTCTCATTTTTTCAATAGAAGTGAAACACATGCGTTTATTCGCATTGTGTGTGAATAATGTGGGTAGGTTTTCTTTTTTTCCATCATCAAAATGGCATGAACACAAACGTGCATGTTCTCCTGCCTCTACAGGGTCACCCATATTTATACGGGAAACTACTGAACGTATTTTCATGAAATTCAGCACTTATATGTATTTCACGATGCTGATGAAATCTAAAATATTTTCAAGGCATGAGCACCTCCGGTTTTTCCGGAAATGACGTCAACTTCCGTTTTTCAAATTAGAACACAATTTTTTTATTGCAGAAATAGATTCCTTAGAAAATTTCAAGTTATTTTGATATAACATTTTTCAGTTTTGGTTGGAAAATTCTCTCTGAGCGGAAAAATTCGAAAAAAAAATCGAAAATAGAGCTCCGCTGAAACAAGAATAACTTCGAGGTTTTTGGATGGAAAATTTTCATTTTTGGGATTTTTCAAGATGTAAGATTGATGTATCCACTTTAAAAATCGAAATCGCGATTCATGATACAGGGGGTGAAAAAATCGCTTTCAAAGTTAGGGATGACAAAATCGTGAAAAATCAATTTTTTCAAATTAGAACCCCATTTTTTTATGGCAGATATTGAATCTACGTTCTTTCATCTTTTTGGCGTGAAGGGAAAAGAAATAGCTGAAAATTCAAGACGAAAAACAGTTTTTTGTGAATAACTCAGAAAATATCCACTTTAGGGCAAGGGTGTGATGCATACACTCACATTATTTTTTAACGTAGATTCAATATCTGCCATAAAAAAATGGGGTTCTAATTTGAAAAAATTGATTTTTCATCCCTAACTTTGAAAGCCCCCTGTATCATGAATCGCGATTTCGATTTTTATCGTGAATTACTTATAAGTGCTGAATTTCATGAAAATACGTTCAGTAGTTTCCCGTATAAATATGGGTGAGGTTCCTCGTGAAAGACCCTGTATATCCCGCCTGCAAAAACCAATGAATATACCTACCTAACAAGTTTTAACCATTGATTTCGTAGCTTTGAATCCTTAGGAAACTTGAAAAATTTGCACGATTCCCTTTCACTCTAATGTTTACAGTCAGGAGTCCAACATATGACCATGTGAAATGAAATTCATCAATTAAATGAAGATTTTCACATCTGAAACGATACTATGAAAATGATGTATGAAGATAGGGATTTTCATACAAAATTCATTGATAATTTCTAGTGAGCTTTCGATTATTAATGTGAATAGACTAAAGATCCACATTTTGAGGTTGAGATATTATAAATATGATTTTTTTCGGCTTGTTCAGTGTAAATGAAATATTATTGGTAATTGGTATCAATATATATGTATATATAGGGCTTTGCAACAATTGTTTGTATACTTACTATAAACCTCTTAATTTGATTAACTTATTTAATTTATTTATTTCCAAAGTAGAACACAAACAGGAGTTCTTTCTCCTTCTCCATGTTTCAGTTCCTTAGCTTTTCCGAGTCCTCTTTGATGCTTTTCTCCACCTTCACCCTGTTTTGTTCCATTTTTACCATTTTTATCTTTCTTCGTTTGTTCGTTCAGTTCGTATTTCTCCTTCTTCAAAGGTGTCGGAATAAATGTCAGCCCAAAACAGTATTCACAAATTAACAAAAGAAATGTATCATACAATCTCAGTGAAATAGAAATGAACCTAACCCAGTCTGTACCTACTTACAACTAAACTCTATGAAAACAAAACCCAACAAGAACAGTTTTTCGATTGCACGAAGAAAACGAGAGCAAATACATTGATCTCGTGTCACACGTCGATTTGCCCAGACGGTGAAAAGAAAGATCAGTACCCCTCAGCGGTTGGAGCTAATAGGGGTGGGTTTATTTTTGAGTTGTTGATAAGGGCGCCAAACAATCGTAAACTGATCTCTCGTTTGCCTCTTAATAAAGGGATTGTTACCTATATCAATGTGAAAGGGAAGCAATTGTAATATATTATAGAATTTTCAAATATCGTATATTCGTCTACACATAGCGTTCGAACAAATCAAACGTAACGATAGAAACAAACAATTCAGTGGGCCGCAGTAACGTTACGTAGGCTTTACACCAGGGTCGGCAACCTTATCCAGCCTAAGGGCTCATTCTAAAATAGTTTATTCCTGAAGGGCGCATGACAAGTTGACGCAAATAATAAATGTTACACAAATACAAAAAAAGACGTTTATTTAAATTCAGCGTACAATGGCGTACATACAGTCAATATTAGTATGTAATTACGAAAATTAGTTGCAATTTTATTAGTGTGATCCTTGACCTTGTATTTCTTCTGACAACTTCATGAAATCTGGCTCATAATTAGAAGTACCTGTCCTAATACATTGGTCCAAATTTAAGTCTGTCATTCTGCTTCTGTATTTAGATTTTAAGTGTTTCATAGTCGAAAATATAGATTCGCATGCGTATGTTGATGCACTATACGCGTGTATTTTGAGAGATAATGATCTTAAAATAGGATATTTATTTTCATCAACAATATTCCAAAAGCTTTCGTCCCTCATGTATGATTTCAGGCTCAAGTCGTTCTTCATGGTTATTATTTCCAGCTCTAATTCATCATAGTTTTCTATGCCAAAATAGTTTTTGAGACTTTCAGAAACATCACCATCTGCGAAAGGATTAAGTATAAACTCCAAGACAGGCTCAAGATTCTTGAATTGTTTGAAACGAGAATTAAATTCATCCAAAAGCGTATCTAAATATGAGGCAAACGAAGTGATATCAATATCTGTTTCACGTACATTGAGGTGTTCAAAAATTTTCTTTAAATTTGGGAAGTGTGAAGTTGAATTTCTTAATAAATGGGATTTCCATAAAGCCAGTTTGGCCTTAAATGTATTCACCGATCCAACCATTTTCGCAACATGACGATTTTTTCCTTGCAATTCCAGGTTTAGTTCATTTAGTTTTTTTGTTACATCTGTGAGAAACCCCAAATCTGCTAGCCATGAGTGATCAGTCAACTGTGGATAATCTTCTTTTCTCGTTGCTAAGAACTGTTTTATTTCGTTTAATAAAGTGAGAAAGCGTACAAGCACTTTACCTCTGCTCAGCCATCGAACTTCTGTATGCAATATCAAGTCCTCATACTCGGCATCTTCATCTTGCAACAGTTGCCGAAACAAACGGTGTTGCATTGCCGCAGCCCTAATAGAATTAACTATCTTTACGACAATCTTCATGACGTGTTCAAAACGAAAAATTTTGGCACACAACGCCTCTTGATGGATGATGCAGTGATAATGAGCGAATTGAGGAAACAAATCATTTGCCATACACAGCGCAATAAAGCCATTTTTATTGCCTATCATTGCAGGTGCACCATCAGTTACTATGGCAGCTAATTTTTGAAATGGTAACTGGCTTTCTTGTGCAAAGGCTAGAAATGCATCATAAATATCTTTACCTTGTGTGCGACCCTTCAGCGGCAATAACTTCAAAAATTCTTCTTTGGTGGTAAAATCATTAAATACCATTTTTAATGATAACACACAACTGTGCAGTGTCAGAAATGTCGGTAGACTCGTCGAGTTGAAGAGAAAAAAACTCGCACTTCTGAATGTCACTTTCCAACTCCGATTTCATATCTGTAGCAATAACTTCTATTCTTCTCGACACTGTTCGAGCTGACAATGGTATCGTTTCAATAGCCGCCATAATTTCGGTTTTGTTTTTAAAATTCTGAAAGACAGAATCAGCAGCTGTTAAGAAAGCTTCCTTTATTAATTCTCCGTCTACAAAAGGTTTTTTCTTCTTAGCCAACAAATGAGAAAACCTTTAAAGATGCAATAGTAGCGCTTTTCGAAAGTTGAACTGGCCTGGTAAAAACACTTTGTTGTTTCGATAAATTTGTCTTCAATTCACCGACACGTTTCTTCCGGATTTCAGTGTTTGGGGGAAAGCTATTATTACACGACATAGCATGCAAAGTATTGAAGTGTCTTTCAATGTTACTTTTTTTAGGCACTGCTACACTGGCGTTGCATAATAAACAAATACTTTTCCCATTAAACTCAATAAAAAAGAACTGTTCTTCCCATTCTTTATTGAAATAATATGTCCTTGGTCTTTTACTCATGTTGAAAACACAATATTATAACAAAACAAGTCTCCAAATAAGTAGGTACGTAGATAAAACTAACGACACAAAAACTCGACTAATTAACTCTCAATATCGTAGCGCACTGACTCTTTTACAGTGCGCGCTGCGATAGCAGGGCGGGCGCGGGGTTCGCGGGAGTATACCACGCATGCGCCGACCGCCCGCGTCCGCGCGCGCTTCGCTCGGTCAGTCATTCATGCTAGGTCTACTCTATAGTATGCCTGTATGTGCCCTTCGTACGAAGGGCGCATCAAAAAGACGTCGCGGGCGCACACGCGCGCCCGCGGTCCACAGCGTTGCCGACCCCTGCATTAGATCTTTGGTTATATCTAACAATTGAACATCCTTCATTTCTTATCGGGTTGGTTATATTTTGGTGAATCGAGGAAATATAATTTCATTTGATTAAATAATTTTTGTTGATGATTGAATGAAACTTCATAAGCTGCAGTTTCTAGTTTTGTGAAAAATTGACTTGACATTCTCATGGGAAAAATTGTTGAGCCGTTTGAATCTCTCAATTCAATTTATAATTAAATAATTCGCCATTGCAAGTAACACATTTGAACCAACGGTGTTAAAAGTGATTGTTTACGTATAAGGGTGTTAAAATTATATTGAATCGATCCAATTAAAATCAGTATGAGGCATTTCGTCAATCTGGTCCCTTTTTTTCTGAAGTTTGGTTCTTTGCATAAGCTTCATGAATGTTCTTATTTCGAAATGTAGTCAGTTCATCAACGGCTTCGATTTGAAACGAGTTTTCTGAAAATACCAAGACGTAAATCAACAAACGCTGAGGCTAATAAGGCTATCGGAATGCTACAGGGTGGCCTAACTCAGGTTGTTGAAGCGGAAAGGCTTTAAGTCAGCCGAATTGTGATATCTCGATTTTGGAATAGATTCAGGGAGACAGATTCCGTGTTGTAAAGACCAAGACTTGGTGGGCGACGAAAAACAACACCTGCTCAGGATCGTTTCATCACCGTTTCGATGAGAAGAAAGCCTACATCTATATGTAGAATGCTACGGAATACTCTTCAAAATGCAGATGAGGTTCAAATTTCCACCGAAACCATCAGACGACGTTTGAGAGAGGTTAATCTAGGTTCTAGACGTCCATTAAGAGGAGTTCCATTAACACTTGACCATAAGTGTCAACGACTGGAATGCAGTGGCGTAGCGAGGGGGGGGGCAAGAGGGGGCATCATGCCCCGGGCGCTACTCATACAGGGGCGCCAAATGGTTAGCAAAACAAAAAAATTGCTGGATTGAGTGGGATTTGCTGCAGCTAAACAAGACTCAATCGTTAAGACATACTTTGGAATAATTGAAAACATATGTTTGTTTTCGTCACGATGGAAAAATAAAAAATTGCCGTGAAAAAAACTGTCAAACGTGAATCTGAAACACAATGTTGCGCCAAAATATAAGCGGATAGGGATATTGTTGATGACTAGGAAAGATAAGAGAACTATTAGAAAAACTGGCAGAGATATACCAATACAAGTGACAACAGAAGTGAAGCTACAATTCCATCATAAAATAGACTTACTTTCAATTTCATAATTTTAGTTCATTTCTGATTTGAAATCTTGAGGAGAATTGATCGTGTACAGCTCAGATTACAAGGTCCTGGGGTTGTGATGGACTCGTAATCTTAGTTATTGTTCAAACAAAAATATTGAAATTCCTTAGAGTCCAATCCCCTTTTCACACCATTGTCTTCCGTGTATCCACATACTGATGATACAACAAATTGTCAATAAGTAGGTCGAAAGCATAGGTGAATGATTTTACTTGTAGAACAATGAATCGAGAAATAGACGTAGTACAAGTAACACGGCTAATTTTATTTTCCTGAGATGGTTCTCCATCTATGCCCAATAAGAGCAAAAAGTCAAAATTAATCAAACAACACAGTTTATTACATGGCGATCCTGCCATTTCGAATCAAGGGAAATTAAGAAGAGAAATAAAAGTCCAAAATGGGAAAATCACAATCGAAAGAAGAAGTAATAATAGCTCAAGCAGGCAACTCTGGAGGAGAATCTACGAAGGTAGGCAGCGGAAATTTTTCAATGGGTGAAGTTTGTTCCATCATCGCAATAGTTCTTTCACTGGGAGTATTCATTTACCTGATGGTTCAATGGATAATGAAACGCATTCAGAAGAAGATTAGAACAGAAATTAGACGCAGCCAGGAACTGATCTAAAAAAAAAAAAAAAAAAAAAGGTGTGGTAAAAAACAAAGAAAAAGTGCGTGAGTACAAAGTGTTCAAGTGTTATGTAAGCTAGCTATATTTTACCTAATTCTAATTTAAATCCATTTATGTACCTACTACATCCTAAACTCGTATAATTAAGGTTCTTTGAATGAGTAAATTCGAGAGTCTAAAAATTTTATATGAGGAATTTTCCAAATTTCATACCAATTTAGGAAAAGATAATAACGATAGGAGAAAAGATTCTAGAACAACAGAAAGATATTTAAGTAAGTTAGAGGATTTAAAAACAAGTGTTGAGGAAATTCGTAAAGAGGTCAATGGAAAATATTTAGAACCAGAGGCTAAAGAAAAATTTCAGCTTTTGATTGTTAAAATAGAACGACTTCAAACTGATATATTTGTTACTTTAGAAAATAGGTTGAAATTGTCTAATTTGGTACATCATTCCAACGGCTCTAGTAGCAATAATTCAAGTCAAATTACAGGTATTCCAACAGAAATATCAACAATGAGTGAGAATTTTGATTTAAAAACTGCAACTAGTTTAATTCCAAGCATGGATGGTTCGGAAAATGGCACTCGCCGATTGATAGACGCAATCGAATTGTACGAATCTCTATTAAACGATGCAGGTAAGCAACTCCTCATAAGGTTTGTTTTAAAAACTAAACTAACCGAAGCAGCCAAAATTCGATTAAATCCTGATTATCAGAGTGTTCAAGGACTTCTGAACGACATTTCTAAACATTTATTATCAAAAAAATCTGCATCAGCACTTTCTGCATCATTACACTCGGCACGACAGAAACATAAATCCATAAATGAATTCGGTCAAGAAATTGAAGAAATGATGTTGAATCTTAATATCACAAGCTGACGGTGATAAAAATGCTCTGAAATGTCTTCCCCAAATTAATGAGAAATTAGCAATAACGGCTTTCGCAAACGGATTACGAGATCCGAATCTAAGAACCATTATTAAAGCACGTAACTATTCCTCGTTAAAAGATGCTATTAGCGGAGCTAAAGACGAAGAGATTTCTAATAGAGCCGGTGCTTCTGAACAAGTATTTCAATGTTCAACTAGAAACAAACGCAGTACTAGAAACTTTCGCGGTTCCAGGCAATTCAATCAACGTGGAAATTATCCCCCTCGAGCAATTAATAATAATTCATCCAATAACAGAAACAACCCAACCAATTCTTATCACCAAAACTCTCGCGGTAGAGTCAATAGGGGTCGTGGTTCTAATAGAGGATCTAGATATTTCAGAAATAATTATAATCAAAGGTCCTTTTTCCTAGAAACTCAAGGACATTCAGAAACTCCGAACGCATCAACCGCAACCCAAGAAAATAACGATTTGTTTTTTCGTGAAAACAGACAAAATTAATAAAAAACATGTAACTATTTTGAGTATGAATGGTTTAAATTACGTATGTATGAGAAATGGAGCGAATGTTTTGAAATTCTTATTAGACACAGGTGCGACTGCTAGTGTGATTTTTGAGTCAAGCTTGGATGGCAATTTTAGAGTAGATGGAAGAGAGAAAATTAAAGTAAAAGGTGTCGCAGGATACGTATTTTCCTTGGGTAACGTTGGTGTCAGTCTTGAAATAAATGGCGTAAATCTATTTCATGAATTTATTGTAATGAAGCATTTCATAGAAAATGTAGATGGAGTGTTGGGATCAGATTTTTTCACAAAATTTTCAGCTGCAATTGATTATGAAGATTTCGAAATGAGTTTAAAAGTTCGTGGTGAAAGAATCTGTTTACAACTTGAATCAGATTATGATGTAACTACTGCAATTCCAGCTAGATGTGAAATAATAAAATATTTAAAATGCGATAGTACCGAAGATTGTGTTGTTATACCAGACCAAATCTGCGAAGGAGTTTTCGTAGCCGGTTGCATTAGCAGACCAGTAGATAATTATATTCCTATCAGGTTTTTAAATACGAACGAAAAAGAAATAAAAATAAGAAATTTCAAGCCATACGTCGAACCTCTGAATTTTTATTCGATTTGTGAATTCGATGAAAAACATATGACAGTAGATCGTATTGAGGAATTACTCCATTCAATTAATGTATCGAATCTGAATAAAGAAGAGAAAACATCAATTCATAAAATTTGTGCGAAATACGCAGATATATTTCACCTCAAAAATGATAATCTGACGGTCACGAATGTTTGTAAACAAAAGATTATATTGCAGCCAGGTGCATCACCTGCCTACATTAAACCGTATCGGTTACCGCACGCTCAGAAGACGGAAATAAATAAACAAATAGAAAAATTATTATCAGACAATATCATTGAACCCTCAAATTCACAATGGTCAGCTCCATTACTAATTGTGCCAAAGAAAACTGGGCCTGACGGAAATAAAAAATGGAGAATTGTTATCGACTACCGGCAATTGAATAAACGGATCGAAGATGATAAGTTCCCCTTGCCATGTATAGAAGAAATTTTGGATTCACTATCAGGAGCGACTTATTTCACACATTTGGATCTGTACCAAGGCTATTATCAACTAGAATTAGATCATGCTTCTAGACCTTATACTTCTTTTACCTCGGATCGGGGTCAATTTCAGATGACCAGAGCACCGATGGGTCTAAAAACTAGCCCAAGTTCCTTTTCAAGAGCTATGACTATAGCCATGTCAGGACTCAATTATGATATCTGTTTCATTTACCTAGATGATTTGATAGTATTTGGCAATAGTTTGGAAGATCATAATCAAAATTTGATAAAAGTATTCCAAAGACTTCGAGAAGTAAACTTGAAATTAAATCCCATCAAGTGTGAATTTTTGAAAAAAGAAATTTTATATTTAGGCCACGTTATTACTTCGAAAGGAATTTCTCCAGATCCTGAAAAAATACGGGCTATGCAAAATTATCCCCTCCCGAAAGATGGTAAGGAAGTTAAAAGATTTGTTGCATCTGCTAATTACTATCGGAAATTCATACCAAATTTTGCTACAACTGCTTCTCCATTAAATTTCTTAACGCGAAAAGGGGTAGTTTTTCAATGGACAGCCGCATGTCAAAATTCCTTCGAAACATTGAAACAATGCCTTATATCACCTCCAATTTTACAATTTCCAGATTTTTCAGAAAACAAACAATTCATTTTAAAATGCGATGCTTCAGGAGTGGCTTTAGGGGCAATTTTGTGTAATGACAATGACAGACCGGTTTCTTATGCAAGCAGATCATTAAATCCAGCTGAGAAAAATTATAGCACAATAGAAAAAGAGTTATTAGCTATTGTTTGGGCAGTCAAAAAATTTAGGCCTTACCTTTACGGCAGAAAATTCAAAATTTTCACAGATCACCGCCCTCTCATTTACTTATTTGGCATGAAAAACCCATCTAGTCGATTAACAAAATTCCGGTTAATATTAGAGGAATACGACTTTACGGTCGAATATATCAAAGGAAAAAATAATATCTTGGCAGATTCATTATCAAGAATAACATTAGACTCACAGAATTTAAAAGACTTAGCAAACAATGATAAAGTGCTCGTTATGACGAGAGCAAAATTAAAAGCTACTGACAGTTCAAAGAATAACGTTGAAGACAATTCTAGTAAACTAGCGCACGATTACAGGCCTGATCACCCTGGAATTGTGGAATTATTGAAAAAACCACTAGAATCCCTGGAATTAATACCGATTGTAGACAAATCCTTCATCAATAAGTTAAATAAAAGTCGCGACAATAATAAATATTTCAAACTTAATGACTTTGTATACGACATTGAGAACAAAAAATTATTCATGAAACAAGATTCTGGATCAACGCTGATTGCCTTAGGGACTTCGTTGACAGACTTGAAATTCATCGTGAATAAATATGGAATAACAGAGATATTCATTACGAAAAACGAAGGTACCGAAAATTTAATAAAAGTGTTAGCTAACGCAAGGAAGGAAATTGAAGAAAACAATTTGAAAATTTGTATTATTAAGGACGTCCAGAAAATTGAAGATAATGACAGTAAACAATTAATACTGAATGACTTTCATATTCTTCCCACTGGAGGCCATGCTGGGATCAATAGAATGTTCAACAATATTAGACGATATTATTTTTGGCCAGGCATAAAAAAAAGACATAGTCGACTATGTCAAACGATGTCATTCTTGTCAAAAATATAAGCATTCAATTATAACGAAACAACCGCTTCAAATCACAACAACTGCAAGTTCAGCTTTTCAAAAGGTATTTCTAGATCTCGTGGGTCCACTTACAACCGATATATCTGAAAATAAATATATTCTTACTACTCAGTGTGAATTAACAAAATTTGTAGGGTGTTATGCTTTACCAAGTAAAGAAACTAAATGTGTTGCTAAGGCATTTGTTGAAAATTTTATACTACAGTATGGTATCCCAGAGGTCATTGCCACTGACCAGGGAACTGAGTTCATTTCCGGTATTTTCAAAAACACATGTGAACTACTCAAAGTCAAGCATATCAATTCGACAGCATATCATCATGAATCACTTGGCTCTATTGAAAATACTCATAAACACTTAGGTGCGTACTTGCGAGTGCATTGTCAAAACCATCCAGATTCTTGGAGCTCTTGGATTCAATATTGGTGCTTCGCTTATAATAATACTGTTCACACTCATACAAAATACACCCCTTTCGAACTAGTATTTGGGAAAAGTTGCAAACTACCCTCCAATCTTTTGAACAGAGTGGATCCAATATATACATTTGAAAATTACCCACTCGAATTGAAATATAGATTGCAAAGGGCATGGAATGATGCGTCAAATAATTTGTTAACCTCAAAAATTAAAAGAAAAGAAAAACTAGATCAATCTAGAAAGGACATGAATTTTAAAATTGGCGATAGTGTATTGGTAAGAAATGATGCAGCGGGAAACAAGAATGATGAACTTTTTAAAGGACCGTTCGCTGTGTTAGAAGATAAGGGCCCTAATATAGTTATTAAGATAGGTAATAAGACTAGTGAAATTCATAAAAATAGGGTTAAGTTGTTTATTCAATAAAATATGTAATGAAAAATAATATAGATATAATTATAGGTTTTATTTAGTGAGTTAAGTGTGTTGAGGTTAACCAATTGTTTTTTTGAATTTTCATTATCATTACTATCAAAAAAAAAAAAAAAAACTTGTACTAGAGTAAAAAATTTTTTTTTAGTTAACCGGGGAGGTGTGATGGACTCGTAATCTTAGTTATTGTTCAAACAAAAATATTGAAATTCCTTAGAGTCCAATCCCCTTTTCACACCATTGTCTTCCGTGTATCCACATACTGATGATACAACAAATTGTCAATAAGTAGGTCGAAAGCATAGGTGAATGATTTTACTTGTAGAACAATGAATCGAGAAATAGACGTAGTACAAGTAACACGGCTAATTTTATTTTCCTGAGATGGTTCTCCATCTATGCCCAATAAGAGCAAAAAGTCAAAATTAATCAAACAACACAGTTTATTACAGGGTCCAGGATCTGGATTGAATTTTAGATAAGTGTTTCATGATCTTGAATCATTAGCGACTAAACTAGTCGAAATTCGGGACAAGCTCTGTAAAAAGGTCAATCTGCGAAAAATGGGATATTGTTACAACGTGTGATAAGACGCAGAAAATATCCAGTAAATTAGTTAGAGATGTTGGTTTTTCCCCCGAAAGTGAAAATTTCTCGCGTTATGAGGGGCATTCTTGATCATCTCCACTAAGAAATATTTTCACGATTAAGTGACCCTGATATCAATTTTGATTTTCACTAGATATTGAAAATTTATGATAAGGATAATGTTGACAACAACCTTGAAGAAAAATTGTAATAGTTTGGGTGAATTTTATATAATACTGTTTCAACGGAGTAGAATTCTTCAACGAATTAGATGATGGCAAAATGTAACTCCGCACTTGAAAAAAAATTTAAATCTTGATCTCCTTTGAAATTTCTGAATTTTATAAGCTCGCATGGAGAATATATTTTTTCTAAACCTCTCAGCTTCAATTGCTAGCAGCAACGATCAATTGAAATTACTTCTGACATATCTATGATCAACGATGGGACGAGATAGCCTAAGAACTTGGCATTTTTAAGTGTGGAAAGAGAAAATTTCGAAAAGATGAACTTTGATGACATTATTGATAAATTTGATTCATCAAAATAAGGAAAATTCCTCCTTGAAGATAATGAATATTAACTTTTTCAAAGTTTTAAAACTGCGTTTCTATCAATATTTCTTCATGAGTATATAGAACGAATAAATGAATGACGTATATCTTGAAGTAATTCTAGATGATCGAATATACATTTCAAAATCTATTCTTGTTTTCTTTTCTTCTTTTTTTGTACAAAACTTAAGGCCTTGCTTGAGACTATGACTCTATTTATCTTACTTCATTCATTCTGTAATTTGCGAGTGTATTTCACATATAACATTATATGCCATTATGAATTTAGAAGGAAGGCGCTAAAAAGGTTTTGTGCCCCGGGCGCGAATTAAGCTCGCTACGCCACTGCTGGAATGAGCAAGGCAAAAAAACAATTGGAACGATCAATGGCGTAGTGCACTTTTCACTGATGAATCCAGATATGGACGATTTTCAGATTCTCGAAAAATAAGGTTATTGACAATCCCACGCATACCCCGTAATCGTCGCTATGTCCAAGAAGTCCATCCATTCCGAGGGCCGGGATATGTTTCAACGGGTGCACAGATCTACACATTTGTCCTGTTTTCGTGAAACTTTTCAATTTCTAGACGATAACGCTAGACCACACGTGCAGCCATAGTTGAGAATGCGCACGAGGAGCTTGGTGTTCTACATTTACCAATACCTCCGTACTCACCAGATTTGAATTACATAGATCACAGAACATGCATGGGATATGCTCCAAAGAAGATAAGATAATCATCAACTTATCTCAGAATCCTTAAATGATCTGAGAGAGCTTTAGCCCTGTTTATGTAACCGAATTCCTCAAGAAATGTTCAACAACCTCGTGTACAGTATGCAAAGAAGATGTCAAGCTATTATTGATGCCCGTGGAGGCCATACATTGTATTGATAGTGGCTTGAATTATCTGGGAATAAAATTTCATTATTTTAGTCGATTTTTCTTAACAACCCTGTATACGCTGCAGACCTACAGGTTGAAATTAATTTTATTTCCTGCAACACAATTTCCATCACAAAATCTCATTTGAACTATATTCTTTTGCAATTTAAGTCAATATCCCTAACTCATGTGGAGCAGTTTATTTGTTTTTCTACTCTAATCCTGAAATGTAGAAGGCAACCCACGTTGAAGTAAATCGAAACTGTATCAAATTTGTCCACTGATAATCCCGACGTAGCCTCGCAAACAATGGTCAAGGCCGCTATATATCTCCAATATCCTCCATCCCAGGTCCTAGAATATTGAAAACACATAAAACAAGACGAATCCACGCACAAGTTGGATCTAAGCCTCCATCAATTCATGAGTTGGTGGTAGGTAGCCGGGGTTAAGATTTATGCACCATGCAATAAATGCCAGTATTAGCAATCAAATCTAGCCAGCCATCATAAAGTCGGGGGTCCGAACTCATAAACGTTTGTCTGGGCTTCCTATCTGGACAAATTCAATCGGTTCTCCCCTACCCTGAAGGATCGGAAGCGGATAAATTCACTTTGCGGACTGAACTTCGCCGAAAAGACGTTTCCGATCGACCGAGACAGAAACGAATTCAACAGATCGAGAGATTCGGGAAATCTGGAGAGATCTGCGCTACATTATTTGCGATAAAACTTGGAAATCAGTCTTGGAAAGTCTCTGATGTCGACCCTGAAATTTACGATTCATACACGATTCCATTTGCGACTCGGTTGGACAATGCACTAGTAGAAGATCAGAACCTACACTGCGCAAAAAAATTAACGCACATTATGGAAATCTCAAATTTTTTCTACAACTGAAGGTGTTCTCAATGATAATATTTTTATCAGAATAATGCATGCATATGTTATCCACTTTCAAAGTTTTCTTCAATACAGATGTTTTTTCTCAGCAGGAATAAAAAGAGATGATATTATCAGACTTTGAATGTATTGGCTCCATTCTAAAATCAGTTGTTCTCGATCAACTCTAGTGATCAATAGTTTTTCTTTCGTTTGATTTCCTACACTCGATCGCTATGCAACGCGAAACACGCAATTTGACCCAAGAGGAATGTGCCCAAGCACAAGAAGGTTTGGAGTTTCCCATACAAGTGAGTCCAAAATGTTGCAGCGATTCAGGGAGACAGGTGTGAATGTCCGAAGATCAGGACAGGGTAGACCACGGGTAACAACTGCCATTCAAGAACGTAACTTGAGAGTTTCTTCGTTGAGACAACGGTTCGCAACCGCTCGCTTCCTTCAAAATCAGCTTGAGCAAACTCATGGGGTGCAAATTAGCGCCCAGGCAATAAGAAATCGCCTCAGAGAATATGATTTAAGGCCTCGCGTCGCAGCAAGAGACCCAGCTCTTACCCCAGCCCATCGAAGGACGCGTTTGGATTTTGCGAGAGAGCATATCCATTGGGAAGAGGCCGATTGAGAAAGAGTTCTCTTCACAGATGAGTCTAGATTCTGCCTCTGCCATTGTGATCGACGTTCCCTTGTATACAGACGTCCACATGAAAGATATGCTTTGTGCAATTTCCTGAATACTACTGGTTTCGGGGAGGATCGATTATGGTATGGGGTGGAATATCTTTGACTGCTCGCACAGACCTAGTGTTCGTTGATAATGGAGCTATGAATGCTGATAAGTATATAAGGAACATTCTTGAAGAGTATGTAGTGTCATTTGCCCCATGCATTGGTGAAAATTTCATTTTTATGGACGATAATGCCAGACCCCATCGTGCGCGCATCGTTCAGGAGTACCTTGAAGAGGTTAAAGTCTCTCGAATGGAATGGCCAGCAAGAAGTCCAAATCTCAATCCGATTGAGCAGGTTTGGGACAACCTCAATAGGAGGCTGAGAAGTTCAGAAAATCATCTAGCTACTCTTAATGACTTAGGAATCCAACTCGGAGAAATCTGGGAAGGATTAGACAGAACATTTTAAGATCACTCATTTTGAGTATGAACTGTCGTTGCCGAGCTGTAATTAACGCAAGGGGTGGAAAAGCCAAGTATTTAATCACTTATCAGCATGTCAGAATTTTGAAAATTGTTCATTTCTCTCCTTTTACATAAAATTCGGTGAGATCCAGAATTTTTCTTCCATTTAATGTGTCTTGTTTCATTCAAAACCTTCCGAGAGAACATAAAAAATAAGTCATAAAATCAATGTAGAGTTAACTTTCATCAAAATTGAGATTTTCAGAATATGCGTTAATTTTTTTGCGCAGTGTGGATTGACCTTCTCGGAGCTGATAATAGAATAAAACAGATTTCATAAAAAATTTCTTATCCATCAAGATAATAAGAAACATATCAAATTTGCAGACATGGGGTTGTCCACCTATTTATTGGGTTTCCAGGTATACTTGCACTTGTGTGATAATAGAAAAAGTGTATATCAACCAGGCGTTGTTTTATTGTGAACACATTGATATTGAGTTGTCTGCAATAAAATTTGGTCCTAAAAGAGCTTTGCGAGTTTTAAAGATTGAATTTTCGACGCGCCAGGAAATGAGCGACAGAGAGGTCCGAGGTAAGTATACCGCGTGATAATAAAGGACCGAAGGCTTCACAAGAATGGACAGTAGGTATTGTGTGCCTTCGTCAACTATTGAAGTATTGACATGTTTCTAGAAACAAGTTTTTATATATGTTACTGTTTGAGATTTCATTGCAATGAAAAGGTTTACTTACACAATTAGAAAATGTTATATTCATTATCTTCAGGAAAATCATGATAGGAACCCTAAGCTAGAAACTGAAAAAATTAATATAAAGGGAATTTGTACTACAATGAGAGCTTCAACTCTAACGTAACGACGATATCCCTTTTTTGCATCGGTCCATTTGCGAGCGACACAGTAGTAGTGAAACAAATTTTGTCTCGACTGTCTGTCGCGTCATGAAACGCCCGGAATGCCTCGCCTCATTGGAAGTGGTACACTGTACCGCTTAAGTACATAAGTGAGGCTTCTCTTACAAACTCAATTTAAAAACGTGTACTACCCAACACTACTACTGTGCCCCCAGATAACTATTTTCTTTCCATTTTTTTATACACTCTTTCTTTTCCAGTGGGCTTCATCCTACTATTATTGATTTCGCTTTAACTATTTTTTTCAGATTCTTCCGCCCTGGTCTAACGAGAAGACAAGATAGATTTCGGATAAGATCTACCTTTGGTAGAATTTGGGTTAGGGGTAGGTAACGTTTAATCATCAAAACTCACACAAAAACCATCATTACACTCATGCGTGTTTTAATTAGGCTGTAGATTAATTTACTCTTCCTGAAACTCTTCCTGAAAACCCCCCCCTTTTACATTCTCCGATTCCGCAGAGGGGAAAAATAAATTACAGCCGGAAAACGTCGAATCCTCGCATAAAATCCATCATAAAACCTATACGAACTTGATGAGCCATCATCAGAGAAGAAATCTAACAAAGTACGAGTTTAAGACAGGCAACGGGTGATGACTGAGAGCGGCATTAGGAACATAAAGCAACTGCATATATCCAGGATGAGCTTCCTAATGGCACACAGAAAGAGCCATTAACTAAGTATCTGCTCTTTCCCAATTCGACCCATAAAATTGTTTAGTGTAGATTGGTATTTGGTAGTGGATCGTATCTTTTTATGGCATCGATAAAATGCTGACTGCGCCTTTCGCGATTAAAACTGCGTTAATAAAACGGAGGTATAACGCAGCTAAACGACGCGACGGCCTTAACGGCATTTTTTTTTGGCGCGTATACGTGCGAATGAAGAACAAAACATGCTTGATTATGAAACATGATTATCCGAAAAATCTCATTGGGTAATGAGTGCACTTCATATACATGGTGGCAGAGGAGAACTGAGCGTAGGTTTCCAAATTATACAGCGTGGTCCAACGAAAACTAAACACCTCGATTTTCTTACTTTACTTTTTTTCATCCCCGTAATTTCAACGCCCTAAAGGGGGTGAGAAAAACCCCTTGATTTTAAATAGGGATGAGGTTTATTGCGGTAACTAATATTGAAGATCGTACTATTTGACTCTAAAATTTCGCTTTAAAATATCTACGATAATGAAATATCAGCGAAAATAGGGGAAGAGGCAATGTGTTTTTCGTTCAAAAAAGAATTCAATTTTTGTTGATTCACAAGAGGGTCAAAGCGACTGTAAATTTTCACTCTTTCAGTATCGTAATGGGTTCATTGCAGTATTAAAAGTATAGTGCTGTATTGAAACTGCCTTCTGCAGTTCTCAATCCAGTACAGGAAGCCAATTGACAAGCCATTTCACTGAGAAATTGGATTGGCTTAGTGCAAAAGCGTTGTGTGAATTGAGACAATCCATTGAAATGGAATGTCTTTACCTGTCAATGGAAACAATCCATTGAATTAGAACGATTTTGAATTCATTGGCGCCAATGCGTTTCCCCACCCTCAGTACGATGAATTGGTTCATTCTGACGTGCATCTCAACGTTTCTACTCTACTGTTGGGATATCGATAGAAAACATCCTAGTTGATATCGAAAAAACATCGATGTCGGGGATCATCTTTTGAAAATAGCATTAAATAATACTGAAAAATTACAGAACAAATATTCGTAATGAAAAGTACTCATGAGAATAATTTTTCAAAATTTGTTATCAACCGATTTAAACAAAAGTAGATTCAATAGACGCTAAACATGCAAATTTTTTTTTGTGTCTATGTTGATCTTGGGATTTTCATTAGATGTTTTTCGAACAACTACATATTTTTATGTTGATATCTTTGAAATATATTATATGGTTTTCCTGTGTGAGTTCACAAGTACAGAAATTTTTTTTTTAATATTAAGACATTTTTTTCTCATTAAAAAGTTCAGTTTTTATCATGAAATCATTATGTGTTCAGAATACTGTTCGTATCTTGAATTTGAAACCAATCCCTTTCATTTTTCTGAAATGTTCGCAAAATTACAAAATGATTTGAGATCTATACTAACTAAATAAAATTAGACCTTCGAATGGTAAACAAAGAAAAGAAACTCTGTTTACAATACGAATTTGTCTGATGAAGGAGTCTGATATAGACCCCGAAACTTTACAAACAAACTTCAATAATTTGAAGTGTTATTTCCAGTTTCATTGTTTGGCAACAATTTTTTTGAAGGTTTTGGCCCCGGACAATTTGGTGCACAAGTTTATGCAGCGGCTCTCTTCTATTATTTAAAAAAAATGTTCCAGAGACTGAGAGAGAATTTTTAGCAAAATGTAGAATCATCCTGTAATATTTTTTAATCGAAAGAAAATGTTTCACGCTCAAAATATCGGAAATGTATTTATAAATATGATTCATTGTTAAATTTTTGTATGGTTGGTCCAATTAGAGTTTCCACCATTTCCGGAGACATCCTCATCCATACCCTATACTCCTCAAGATTCTCTACTTCTAATTATCTCGATATTTGTCTTTATTGACCCAAAGTAGATCTTCCCAACATGCAGGTCTAATCTATCTTCTTCTAAAAATTGTTTATTCCTCGAAAACTTATATTCCCTCTCTTAGCGACAAAATAGATAGGTTTTTCAATTAGCGTTCTGATTTGAGTCTATCGATCGCAAAACAACTTTCCTCACTTTTCTCAAAAATATACCTTCTCATTATATTCTGACAAAAACTGACGAATTTGACACTTCCCATTGGACTGGCTTGTTAATTAATTGTCCTCGTGTGAATGAATGACGCACTTTCATGGAATGTCTCAATGGAATGGCTTATCAATTGTCCCCGTGTGAATGCTCCAATAGACGATATTATCTCTATTTCAGTCAAGTTTTGTGAAATACTCTCTAAATTCAAATGAAAATTCAGATTAGTGACTTTTGTATTGTATATTCTAAAACAAGTTCACACTATTTCAACACGAATGCGAAGTTCGAAAACGAGCGACGAAGGAGCGAGTATTCGATAGCATGAGTGTTGAAATTGCCTTCTGCAAAGAGTATTAGACGGTATTTTCTCTATTCCAGTCAATTTTTGTGAAATACTCTCGAAATTTAAATGAAAATTCGGATTAGTGACTTTTGTATTGTATCTTGGCAGTTGGTGTGACATACGAAATTTGACAGATCACGGAATTTGAATTGATTTAATTCGAAACTTGATTCGATCGGAGGTCAGTACTGACAACCACAAAACGAAAAATATAACTGAAAACAATGCTGTAATGAGTTTTATTACAGCACTAATTTTAGTACTGTAATGAACTCATTACGATACTGAAATAGAGAAATATTTTTAACAGGCTTCCACGTCACTTATGATGGAAGTTGTGGAAAAAGGATTTTATTTCATAAGTACTTTTCACAGTGTAGATTATCAAGGTATAGGAGGTGATTCTTGATGATCGCCTTCTTGTAACCGTGGTAGGTAAATGTATACACACTGGCAAAATCCCATGATACATAATTAATGTTTACGATCCTGCTGAATTACCGTGGGCAGTGTCATAAAAAGAAGGTGTATTCTCATGCGAATAAATCAATATTAATTAAACGGATAATGATTCAATTTGGGTTTTCGTTTTATTATTGTTGTTTCGTTCTGGTATTCGACGAGAAAGGAGAGAATGGAGAAATGTTGCGTGTGGTCGCGAATCCCAGGCAGGGTCGAAGTTAATCACGACTTTTCATTGAATATAATTCAAAATAGACATTTAAAGTATACAGGATTTCGGTTAATGAGTGTGATAAACTTTAGGGGTATTTCGACGCTGATTATTTCGAGATTTTACTTGATCCATAGACTCGAAGCCGTCGGTATACGAGAAGTGGCTTCGAATGAACTGACTGTTTTGAAAATTTTTTTTACACATTTTACATCTAAATGATAACTTTCTCATCTAACTCATTCTGCCTATTTCTTAATAGGTTCCATGGTTCTAGGTGAAAATTTATTTTCAGTGCCTATTTGGTGCATAAAATAAGTTCACTCAAAGATTGAAGATTTTTCGATGAAAAATCAACGAATTAGAAAAAATACGAAAGGCTTGTTCTAAATATCATTCATTCAATAACTCGCAACTTCGTGGCTCATTCTTGAACTCTGATTTTTCATGTAGAAATAGCAATGCCTTCTGCACTTGTATCATTAATAACAATTCTCATCAATGTATAATTTGTAGACAAGAATTAGCAACATTCGACAAGGTTCCAAACCTTCCTCACCTTTTGTAGAATAGTATACAATTATTATCATTATTCAAGGAATCCGTTCGTTAGAATATTTAAAAAAAAACTCGACATAAACACTTGAAATTTACAGGTTTATTCACGCATATGGCTCCATAGAATATTTTCAGGAAAGACACAAGATTCAGGATTGAAATTCTAAAGGTGAGCTTCAAGTAAGAAGACGACTTCTCGTATATTTCTTGGAGGTTCTAGGACTTCTGCTTTTTCCGGAAGTGACATCAACTTTCGTTTTTCAAATGAGAAGACCCATTTTTTATTGCATAAATAGATTCTCCATTGAATTCCAAGTCTTTTTATTCCAAAAGTTTGAATTTTCCCGAGAAAATTCTCTTTAAATGAGGAAATACGAATAAAAAATCTCGAAATTGAACTCTGTTGAAATACAGACAACTTCGAGATTTTTTCAGTAAAAATTCTCATTTTTGAGAATCTCCGAGAAGAAAGGCTGATGCTTCTTTTCCGATAGCGTGATTTTCAGAATATGATACAGGAGATCACAAATTCTTTGTACAAGTTAGAAGTGACGAAACATCAGAAAAGTCCAAGACTTTCATTCCAAAATGAATATTTTTCGGGATATTCAGAAAAAAACAATTTATCTTCAATTTTCAATCTCATTCCGAATGTGTTTTTTTTACTATAAAATAATTAGAGGTCAAGTGAAATTTTTGGAAATCTCTGCTATCGAGAAAATATTTTCTATAGTTCAGACGAGTCAAGTTTTAGAATTAACATCTGTACTGCGAGAGCAACAATTGGTTTAAAGTTCTCAATGTGAGTATTGGTGAAGTCAATGTAAAAAATTCTCAAGAATGCAGAAAAAAATAAATTGTAATAATTTTCAATACTCTCAAAAGAATAATTAACAGAACATGTAACAATTTTATTACTGAAAATTCAAATTTCCCTACCATGACAAAAAAGAAATTCTCCTGAATTAAGAATTTGCGGAAATTATCATAAGCTTAAAAAAATAAAGAAAAATTGAGCTCGTCTGAACTATAAAAAAATATTTTGTCGATTTCCGAAAATTTCACTTGACCGCTAATCATTTTCCAGTAAAAAAACACATTTGGAATGAGATTGAAAATCGTTTTTCCTGAATATTTCGAAAAATATTTATTTTGGGATATAAGTCTTGGACTAATGCTCCTATTATTTTTTTGAGGAAGATTCTGAAAATGCTTCGACAAAATGGGGTTCCAATTTGAAGAAAAAAAAAACGATTTTTTGATGTTTCGTCCCTTCTAACTTCGACAAAGAATTTGTGACCTCCTGTATCATATTCTGAAAATCATCCTACAGGAAAAGGAGCATCAGTCTTTCCTCTCAGAGATTCTCAAAAATGAGAATTTCAAATGAAAAAACCTCGAAGTTGTCTGTATTTCAACGGAGTTCAATTTTGGAATTTTTTTCCGTATTTATTCATTTAGAGAGAATTTTCTCGGGAACATTCAAACTTTCATAATCAAAAACACTCAGGATTCAATGGAGAATCTAGTTTTGCGATAAAAAATGGGTCTTCTCATTTGAAAAACGAAAGTTGATGTCACTTCCGGAAAAACCGGAAGTCCTAGAACCTTCAAGAAATATACGAGAAGTCGTCTCCTCACTTGAAGCTCATCTTCAGAATTTCAATCCTGAATCTTGTGTCTTTCCCAAAAATATTCTATAGAGCCATATTCGTGAATAGTTTAGGTTTGTTGGAAGACATGAAGGGATGAGTTTTTTCTTCGAAGTCGTGATTACATCATCTCGACATGATATTTTGGATATTTTGAGCCCAACTCATTCGATGAAATGTTCTTTTCTCTATTTCCTTCTCTATTTGACGTCCTTGAATCATTCTACAAGTGACAGGAAGTAATAAAACAGAACGATCTGAAATAAACTGAATACAACAAAAGATATCATAAATAAATAGAAATAATCATCAAGTCTCAACAACAAATTGAAAAGACGAAGCCGTTTGCATTCCACCTTTTCACTCGTAAGATTTACAACGCTATTTCTACAACCGCATGTTAAGTTTTGATTTCCATTCGAAAAAATTCTTGTTACAAGTCGGCATGTCACGTAAAACATTAAATTGAAGAAAGGTTTTAGTGCTTCACTCGGAATTTATTATCATTTCACCACAGACGGTATGTATAAGTTTGAGAGTTAACATCAAAATTGTACCATTTCATCTGCGGTCTCGATGCAATAAAGTTTCTTACAAAAAAAGTCCCTTGCTCTCATACTGAGTCGGTCAAATGGTCTTTTCTTTGTGGTCCACACATTAGTTAACGAAATTCATCAATTGAGTTTTTTCATTTCTCATTGAAGAGAATGCTGTAAATTCTAATTGAGGTTGAAAGTGTTGCGCTCAAAATGAATAGTATGTTTTAAAACAAGTTGCAGAATGAGCTCCTATACCAACACGAATGAGAAATCGAGTTTTCGAAAGCATGAGTGTTGGAATTTTTTCTGCAACGAGTATTAGACAATTTTTTCTCCATTTCAGTCAAGTTTTGTGAAATACTTTTGAAATTCAAATAAAAATTCAGATTGTATTGTATCTCGGCAGTTGGTGTGACTTACGAAATTTGACAGATAACGGAATTCGAATTGATTTGATTTGAAAATTGAGAGGATCTGAGGTCAGTACTGACAACTACAAAACGAAAAATATAACTGAAAACAATGCTGTAATGAGTTTCATTACAGCACTACTTTTAGTACTGTAGTGAACTCATTACAATACTGAAATAGAGAAAAAAAATTACGATGTTAGGTACAAAATTTTCTGAAAAATATTCGGCTGTAATTGTTTTAATTATTTTCTAACTGTTATTGTTCAAATAATGAAAAAACCGAGAAATATTCACATAAAAAATTTAGGTATTTACCTACAAATTAGACTGAACACTTTTCTGATATGTTTATTAGTTTTCGAAATATACGAAATTTTCCTAGTACGTAGTATTTGTGAACATCATTAAATTCCATTATTTCAATTTCATGAAAGTAAATGAACAATGAAACGTCGTGAAAAATTTTCATATGAAATTGGTTCTGAACTGAGGTATATACAATAAAAAAGTTTTTTTTCATTGTGTTTTCAATAAATTATTACCGATTTTCCACTTCATAGTTCATTATTTAATTTTTTTGAATGATTTTTCCTACTTTACGAAATTTTTTTTATGTTTTTTTGTTTTCAAATTTGATAAAGGATGCAGTTCTGAATACTTTCGTACTCAAATCGTTGCATTCGTTAAAATACTTTCCATAACATAATACCGAATACTCTTATCTTCCTCGTTTCTTCAGTTTTTTCTCGATATTTTGGAAAGTATTATGACGAATGCAACGATTTGAAAACTAATGTATTCACAATCGAAAACTCTATCGAATTCGAAATGAAAAAAAAAAAATTTTTTTAACATTTTTTTCACTCCCTATATAACTGAAAGTGATCAGGCTGCAAGAATATTTTAGATAGATAATGTCAAACAATATCATAATCCCAATTTTTCAGATTTCATATAGGTCTCCACTTCTCCAGAAACGCCTTATAGGCCTCCGAACTTGGTACACCCTGTATACTTATATGACCATTGGGGAAATATAAATTAATGAAAAAAACACAATTTCAAACTGGACACAAAAACTCAATTCCATTTGAGGATTGGTAAGGAAAAAAATTACAGATATAGGGAATGTCCAGATATTACGTGAATATCAATCGATCAATCAACCTTTTTTATTCATCCTCAATTACAAACTATGATCATAGATCCGAAGAAAATGATCTGAAGGTACACAACCTAAGCAAGAATGCTTCAAAATATCACGAAAACTTTATATGAAGTCAGGTCCTCATATGAATATGTCATTGTGTAGACAACAAATACTTAAAAGACAATCACAAAACCAGAAAAAACAAATAAAAAACCTTTCCTCATAAATAGGCAATATCCAAATCGAAAAACTGCATAAAAATTAAGTGAATAAATAAATCGAAATATGTATTTTCGATTTATTTATTCACTTAATTTTTATCTGAGACAATTCAATCCCTCCTAATATTAATAGCATGAGGCTTTCACGACCACATTACAAGATTTTTGCGGGCTCATAGGCTGTGGTCTAGTAGGAATTATTTCATCTTACATTTCGCCTACATCTGTGGTAGACAGCTTCTTGGTCTAAGATTGTAAACTCGACCTCAGATGTAGTCAACAGACGGTTACCTACGGTAGAGTTACAATATTAGACCAAGAATCCTTTAAAGATGCCCTCCGCAGATGTAGGCGAACCTTATTTATTTCTTTTTTTGTTCTATGATTTCAAAGACATGGAAAGAAACGTCAAACTGACACGACTGTCCTCTTGAAAGATTTGCCATTTAATCGATGAAAGTTCTATGACGGTTTTTTTGAATTTCTTGACCACATAGACATAAGGCGATTTCGATTGACTTTGGTTCTTGGTTGGTTCATAGATTGGTCTGTCAGTTTTGGACCAACCGCATTCGAATGACATATGGGTGACGTCTCGAATCAGCTGTTTCGCCGAAATTTGAACCGTATTTGAAAGCGCGGTTCGTTTGACGTTGTCATTTATGAACCGAGCGGTCAACCGTTAACCAACCAAAACAGCCCTTCGAAATCGACTATAGTCCCTATGTCTATGGCTAGAAGAAAAAGATGTGGTTCCTTATTACATAGTTGCCAAACACAGAAAAGAACAGACATCTCATGTCACGAAACGCCAGAGTGGCAGAGAACCTCCGAAAATTGTCACATCATCCTAATTGAAATGTCTTAATCGTGCTAGTATGTTCCTGAAATCCATAATGGGCGATTCAAACGAGGCTTTCATAGACAAAATTTTCGCAAACATCAACGCTTCCCACCCAGACTGTCAACTTGCAGTTGCAGCTATGTCTGGATACATCTATGGCGTCATCATGACCAAAATAGGAAAGACCCTAGCACTGGCCACAGGAGGGGGATCATCCTGCTCCAGTTGGCGAACAACCACGGGATAATCACGATACATTACAACAAAATTGCCATACCGAGGAACGCAGCTTATATGAGGAACTCTGTGGGAGACAGCTTTTGCCATGCCATCGATTCCATTTTTACCTTCGCTAAAACGAATACGGTGTTCAGTATAGGGTTCATTGGAGGGATGTTGGTTGGTGTGGGTAGCTGTTTGTAGTTTGATTCTATTAGGGAGTATATTTTTAATTTTATAAATATAAAGTTTTGAACTTCAATAAAGTCCACTCTACAGATGAAGGATTCTTATCAGCATTTATATCAGTGTTGCGACATATTTTTCCTCAGCATATGGCATAAAATGGAAAGATGCTTTGATTTTCAAACTAAGTATCCACCCAAAGAATGGAAAATGGTAAGATTGTTATAAATTATGCTGAAGGTTCAACTGATGAACAACCACGAAATAAACACAATTACAAAAAAGTTGCCATACCGAGCAATGCAGATTTTATGAGGTACTCTTTTGGAGACAGCTCTTGCCATGCTGAAGATTCTATTGTTAACTTCGCTTTAACTTATACAGTATTCAGTACAGGGTTCATTGGAGGAATGTTGGTTGGTGTGGATAGCTGTTTGTAGTTTGATTCGCTTATGAAGTACCGGTAAAATGGGGTAACCTTGAACTGCGGGGAAACTTTGAACAAAAAATTAATTTTGTTATATCGACTTATGGTGACAAAACCCTTAGATTTAGCGACATCTGGTTTCACTACTCAATTCGTAACACCTTCGAGAATTGCACGACAACATTTACATGAAAATAAGTTCAGAGAGTTAGCAATCCTGACATGTTACTTCTAACCTAAAATATCCAAGTTCGATATGGTCTGCAAACTTTTGTTGCTGTAACCGTAAGTATTTATACTACATGCTCACAAAATACACTGAGCAAAAAAATTAACGCACATTATGGAAATCTCAAATTTATTCTACAACTGAAGGTGCTCTCAATGATAATTATTTTTATCAGAATTATGCATGCATATGTTATCCACTTTCAACGTTTTCCTTCAATACAGATATTTTTTCCTAGCAGGAATAAAAAAAAGACGATATTATCAGATTTTGAATGTATTGGCTTCATTCTAAAATCAGTTGTTCTCGATCAATAGTTTTTCTTCCGTTTGATTTTCTACACTCGATCGCTATGCAACGCGATTTGACCCAAGAGGAATGTTACCAAGCGGTAGTTTTGCGAGAAGAAGGGTGGACATACACAAGAATTGCAGAAAGGTTTGGAGTTTCACATACAAGTGTGTCCAGAATGTTGCAGCGATTCAGGGAGACAGGAATGAATGTCCGAAGACCAGGACAGGGTAGACCACGGGTAACAACTGCCATTCAAGAACGTTACTTGAGAGTTTCTTCGTTGAGACAACGGTTTGCAACCGCTCGCCTCTTTCAAAATCAGCTTGAGCAAACTCATGGGTTGCAAATTAGCAGACAATAAGAAATCGCCTCAGAGAATATGATTTAGGGCCTCGTGTCGCGGCAAGAGGCCCAACTCTTACCCCAGCCCATCGAAGGGCGCGTTTGGATTTTGCGAGAGAGCATATCCCAATGGAAGAGACCGATTGGGAATGAGTTCTCTTCGCAGATGAGTCTAGCTTCTCCCTCTACCATTGTGATCGACGATCCCTTGTATACGGACGACCACATGAAAGATATGCTCAGTGCAATTTCCTGAATACTACTGGTTTTGGGGGAGGATCGATTATGGTATGGGGGGGAATATCTTTGACTGCTCGCACAGACCTAGTGGTCGTTGATAATGGAGCTATGAATGCTGATAAGTATATAAGGAACCTTCTAGAAGAGCATGCAGTGCCATTTGGCCCATACATTGGTGAAAATTTCATTTTTATGGACGATAATGCCAGACCCCATCGTGCACGCATCGTTCAGGAGTAACTTGAAGAGGTTGAAGTCTCTCGAATGGAATGGCCAGCAAGAAATCCAGATCTCAAACCGATTGAGCAGGTTTGGGACAACCTCAATAGAAGGCTGAGAAGTTCAGAAAATCATCCAGCTACTCTTAATGACTCAGGAATCCAACTCGGAGAAATCTGGGAAGGATTAGATCAGAACATTTAAAGATCACTCATTTTGAGTATGAACCGTCGTTGCCGAGCTGTAATTAACGCAAGGGGTGGAAATACCAAGTATTAAATCACTTATCAGCATTTCAGTATTTTGAAAATTGTTCATTTCTCTTCTTTCACCCAGGATTCGGTGCAATCCTGAATTTTTCTTCCATTTAATGTGTCTTGTTTCGTTCAAAACCTTCCCGAGAGAACATAAAAAAATAAGTTATAAAGTCAATGTAGAGTTAACTTTTATTAAAATTGAGATTTTCAGAATGTGCGTTTTTTCTTTGCGCAGTGTATTTAGACATCAATAAATGAAATCAGTTCACTGAGTTATGTGAACGAACCACAGAAATACCGAGAATTATCGGGATCGTCGTTCTATGATAAGAACGCGCCTGAAAAACTCAACCGATGAGATGAAAGCGGATCCCTTGACGAGAAATTCTTCTCGATTTTAATTAAGAGTCCCGAATAGCGCCGCAACTATGACGCACACATATTTTCACGGTGGGAGTTTCGTTTCGGTCTTGCGGATGCCGCCGTATCGAGTGGGCAATAATTATCTTGAGGCTTCCATTACGGAGAAAGTATGGGCGTATCGAAAATAGCGAAAATAATGAAAAGACGCGAAGTCGGAACGACTCTTAATTGACGCCATAACTAATTCTGCATGTTTAAGGTTGTCCGGCCTGCCACACGAACTGTAATTTAATGGCGTACCAGCCGAGAGATTGGTTTCTTCAAAGGCAACATCGGAACTTAGTCCACTGAAATTAGACTTTTGCTTCGGACCAATTCATACAAAAGCAAATGAAGGCTTTTCGGGTAGGTCTCGGTGTCCCAAATGATATCCCAAAAGTCCCCTAGGCGGAAGTGACCGCATAAAATTTGGCAACGCTGTAAAGGGCTAAAATCCTGCCCCAATGTGATTTTTCGTGAATATCTCGGTCCCTATGAAACTTACGACAAAAATACATCAGTGCAAAAAGAAAGCTGATGAAATTTCCTAGAAAAAAGGTTCAGAGTCGTTTTTTGATATAACCAATGGTTTCGTCCCAATCTTGCCTTCAATTTGAACGTATGTGATACACTGGATAATGGAGGTACACTATTCCACATCACCTTTGAGGATGACTACACGGTTCGTTTTTCTCGAAGTTGTATCCCCTAATAGGCCTAATCCACGACTTTTTTGTTTTTTGGAAAGGCGTTCGAACGCTAATTTTTCTTCTCCTTCGTCTTCTCCTTCTATGAATGCATGTATACTTTCTTCGATGACATCCGTGGAGTCAATCTAAGAGTTTTGGATTTCTGCTTCTGTCACATATCATTTTTCTCAGGAAACTTCATGTGGTTCGGCATTCAGGCGGGATTTTCCAAGGCAATTGCCACAAACCGGTGAGCAACGAAGTCTCAAACTGCGACGGCCACACATTGGTCGACAATCTTTCGTACAGTTGCAAAATATCATTTTGAAAGACAATCAGGCGCAGGAAGTTGGGATGTCATTTTTTGTTACAATATATTGTCTTTAACATCCACCCCCACTCCTCAGGATTCGAATTGTTGTACTTGATAGTACACCCGAAACAGATAACAGATGTTCACAGATGTTGTTGTGCTGCGTCAATGGTTGGAGGTAAAAGATTCAATCTCACTGGTCTGCTTCTGCTCACAGCTCTAATCAAGTAAGAATACCGGTATTTATTGATGCGGCAACGAGGCTGACGAGGAGAAAGAGAAAATAGCAAAAAAGGACAAGCGTAAAATAATTTGTCATGTTTCAACCCTCATTTTTAAAGAAAATATTATTGCACTTGCCGAGATGATTGGGCAAAATCTTTCAAAAACCGTGTAACGTTTGACACAGATGTAGTTGCAGCTGAAGCTAAATATCATCAAATTTGTTTCAACAAATTAAACTTGCCAGTCTCCGAGAAAATGAAGGTTGGTCATCCTGCGTATGAAAATGTTCTCAACGCAATGAAGGACATTTTTTCTTTCATTGAATATCATGAAGACTCTCAGTTTAAATTGACTGGATGGAGAGCAATACTGACAGAAAGCATACCTGATGACAAGAAAATTAAGAGAAAACACGAAGAGAAGTATGGAAACCGTATTGTTATCACCTCAAAGGAAAACAGGATATTTTGAGTCAAGCTTGGTACAATAGGAAAGATTCTGAGGCAGAATTATCGGTACTTCTGCAGCACCAAGCGACACAACATCTGCTCTGTTCAATAAATGAAAGACCGCAGCTTTGAAAATGGTTAAGGAACGGCAGGACTTGAAGGAGGCAGCTGAAATCTTCAACAAAATAATACTGCACATAACCTTTAAGCGGAATGAAGTTTTTCCTCTCAATATATGTTGCCCCCATTAAATAACTCTCCATAAATCACTACCGATATTCTTCCTTGATTAAAGCTGTTAGTAGAAGCAGACCAGTGAGACTGAATCTTTCACCTCCAACTCTTGACGCAGCAAAATAACATCGTGAACATCTGTTCACAGTGTAATATCAAGTACAACAATGGCTTGGTAACAATTCGAATCCTGAGGAGTGGGGGTGGATGTTAAAGACAATATATTGTAACAAAAAATGACATCCCAACTTCCTGCGCCTGATTGTCTTTCAAAAATGATATTTTGCAACTGTACGAAAGATTGTCGACCAATGTGTGGCCGTCGGAGTTTGAGGCTTTGTTGCTCACCGGTTTGTGGCAATTGCCATGGAAAATCCCGCCTGAATGCCGAACCACTTGAAGTTTCCTGAGAAAAATGATATGTGACAGAAGCAGAAATCCAAAACTCTTAGATTGACTCCACGGATGTCATCGAAGAAAGTATACATGCATTCATAGAAGGAGAAGACGAAGGAGAAGAAAATTAGCGTTCGAACGCCTTTCCAAAACACAAAAAAGTCGTGGATTAGGCCTATTAGGGGATACAACTTTGAGAAAAACGCACCCTGTAGTCATCCTCAAAGGTGTTGTGGAATAGAGTACCCCCATTATCCAGAATATCACATACGTTCAAATTGAAGGCGAGATTGTGACGAAACCGTTGGTTATATCAAAAAACGACTCGAAACCTTTTCTCTAGGAAATTTCATCAGCTTTCTTTTTGCACTGATGTATTTTTGTCGTAAGTTCCATAGGGACCGAGAAATTCACGAAAAATCACATTGGGGCAGGATTTTAGCCCTTTACAGCGTTGCCAAATGTTATGCGGTCACTCCCGCCTAGGGGACTTTTGGGATATCATTTGGGACACCGAGACCTACCCGAAAAGCCTTCATTTGCTTTTGTATGAATTGGTCCGAAGTTTGGGCCTATTTCGACCTAAATGCAGTGGACTAACTCGATATTCAACATCGGCAGTATTAGATTGAAATTCATCATTCGAAAAGTTGGTGACAAATTGTCGTGTCAATGTTGAGGGAACCTGATAAGTCCTAATAAGGCCGAAACCGGTCTGTCTCTGATCTGCTCGTTTTGGAGGAACCTGCAAACACAGATTTTCACAAATGTTTTCTTACAGATTCCTTGTAAAACTATTAACGAAATTGGTCAAGTGTGGAGTCAGTCGATCACTTCTGGAATTTCTTGAATTTTTTCTTGATTCCATGTGGTTCTCAACTTTTCTCGAAAACCGAGTAAATGGGCCAACCCAGCACTTTTCAAAAATTGAATTCCAATGACCGAAAGAATTTGTGCTACCCATGTACTGAGTTGTGAAGTTTCCCAAAACTTGAAATAAAAAAAAATTCGCCCAGCACTTTCGTTTTTTCTTCCAACAAATGAATGAAAAAATGTGTGCTTCATTTGTGCCGTGAATAAGCTGCTCCACAAGAGTTTGTTTATTGTTACAAATCCGAAAAGTTGCACGCCATGGTTTTCACCATAATTTCATTTATTCTGTGAGAAGCTCAATTTTAAATCACTGAATTTTCAAACTCTCGAATCACATAATCAAGTAAAAAGTTTTTTTTCATTCGTTCAATATTTAAAAATTTTCAATAAATATACTGCTCCACAGATATCGTATTCAATCGTTTTGAAAAGTATGTAATCTTCGAGAAAATCCCTGTGAAATCATTCAAAACTCAATAACAACTTGAATCGATCCAATAAAAATCAATATGAAACATTTCGTCAATCTGGTCGCCATTTTTCTGGAGTTTGGTTCTTTGCATGTGCTTCATGAATGTTCTTATTTTGAAATGGGGTCAGTTTATCAACGGCTTCGATTTAAAACAAGTTTTCTGGAAATGCCAAGACGTAAATTAACAAACGCTGAGGCTAATAGGGCTATCGGAATGCTACAGGGTAACCTAACTCAGGTTGTACCGTAAAGGCAACAAGTCAGCCAAAGTGTTATATCTCGCCTTTGGTTCAGGAAGACAGGTTCCGTGTTGAAAAGACCAAGGCTTGAGGGGCGGCGAAAAACAACACCTGCCCATGATAGTTTCATCACCGTTTCGGCGAGAAGAAAGCTTACATCTACGTGTAGAATGCTACGGAATACTCTTCAAAATGCAGATGGGGTCCAAGTTTCCATCGAAACCATCAGACGACGTTTGAGAGAGGTGAATCCAGGTTCTAGACGTCCATTAAGAGGAGTTCCATTAACACGTGACCATAAGCGTCAAAGTCTGGATTAGGCAAGGCAGCACATCAATTGGAACGATCAATGACGTAGTGTCCTAGTATGAATCCAGATATGGACGATTTTCAGATTATCGAAAAATAAGAGTATGGGCAATCCTACGCATACCCCGTAATCGTCACTATGTCCAAAAACCATCCATTCCGAGGGGGAAGTGTTATGGTATGGGCGCACAGATCTACACATTTGTCCTGGGAATATGACCGCCTGACACTATAGGGAGCATGTCATTGACAATGTTTTGCCAAATTTTCACGTTGCTATAGGTGAAACTTTTTAATTTCTAGACGATAACGCTAGACCGCACCGTGCAGCCATAGTTGAGAATGCGCGCGAGGAGCTTGGCATTCCACCTTTACCAAGACCTCCGCACTCACCAGATTTGAATTGCATAGAAAATGCATGGGATATGCTCCACTGAAGATTAGATAATCATCAACCTACCTCAGAATCCTTAAATGATCTGAGAGAGCTTCTGTCCCGTTTATGGAACCAAATTCCTCAAGAAATGTTCAACAACCTCGTGTGTAGTATGCAAAGAAGATGTCAAGCTGTTATTGATGCCCGTGGAGGCCATATATTGTATTGATAGTCTTGAATTCTCTTAACCACTCTGTATAAGCTGCAAACCTACAGACTAAAATTAATTTTATTTCCTGCAACTTGAAATCATATCAATATGAATTTTCATCACAAAATCCCATTTAAACTATATTTTTGTGCAATTTAAGTCAATATCCCTAACTCATGTGAAGCAGTTTATTCATGAAGATCGGTCATGATGATCTTGTGAGAACTCGTGCAAAATTTCATAAATATTGTCTTTTTAACACTAACAAAAATGGTTGTGCACACCACAGAATGATACTTCAATCAATCGATAGGTACTTCAGTGTGAGATTTTTTTATTGTGTTAAAGTACTTATTTATATGTTTGTCTTTATTTGCACTCATTTGTTCATTGCTGTTATACCCTTATTCTCGAGCATTTGTAATGGTTTCCTGGACGGAAAAACCCTGATGACATGGTCTTCATATAGACCGAAAGCGCTTGGTTTTTGACAAGATAAAAAATCTCACACTGCAGTGCTTATCGATTGATCGATTCATTGCCTTTTTGTTCAAAAAATGTTTACTTGGTTTCATACTTATCTATAAATTTGTTTTCTCAGGCGATGAATGTTGCATAACTGAAAAAATTCCTTCCATCTCACGCTCTTGTCTTTGATCGTGTAACTCCTAGTTGATCTTATCCAATATTGCAACTCCCCCCATGAAAGAACACCTTCACTCCAAGATTATCAGGATTTACCTTTCACCCATCAATCTTTCACACTTGGGATTCCCCCGCAATTTCCACCTTCCTGGATTCCCTCTACGAGCCATGTAAATACAATTCGGCGGTGCCATAACTCTCTATTTGTCTTGGAGTCAACGATGCACCGGCAGGGGGCGCTGTATCCACCCCGGCGGAAATTAGGGGGCGCTAATGCAATGTAACAACCCCCGGCCTCAACCCGATGTCAACGCGCGGAAACAAGTGCTAAATTCACGGTTTCCCAGAAGCTCTCGGCCTACTCGATTGAATTATTAACGGCCCGCCGGTGTTTATACGAAACCTTTCGGAGATTCGCGGAAAGTCAACACCGAAGGATGGAGCTAGATTATTAGTGGTGTTTATTAATCTGCGAGTTTGTCTGGAGGCTAATTATCTATTTGTGGTGCGGCGGTTATTCCTCTTTGGCTGGTAAACAAACAGGAAGGTAGATAGTGTTGGATCGAAGTTTCAAGTTTGAATATTGATACTGGATGTCAGTGTTCACTTTGAATCAGGAGAAAAAACTGAAGTAGATACTCTAGATCAGGGATGTTGCGGATATTCGCAGCCGCATCCGCAAATGCGGAGCTTCCGCATAGATTTCTACTTCCGCATCCGCATCCGAATCCGCAAAAACCAATGCGGATTTTCATGCGGATGCGGATGTAATATAAATTGTGAGTTGTGCAGTGTCGCCATCTCAGGGCCGACAAAATATGTTAGTGTTTCGTTTAGAAAATGCTAAATATATACTTTTTCAATTTTGAAAATGTCAGAAAGATGCTAGTTTTTCACTGTTACTTCTTTCTGTAGCTATTTCTGAAACCGAAACATCTGCATCCAAGAGGGTGAAATTTTCGACGCACCCCTCTATTCTGTTTATATTCATACTGGTAATTCTCTTTTCGAAACACTTTCCAAATACATATTTTATTATACCATCTGCTTTTTTTCCGGTAAGTCCGAAATTCTAATCCGTCTCCTTTCTAACGACCGCCTGTGGTCCCAGTCCCAAGATTTCTTATCGCCCGTGATATTGAAATGTTATATTTTTGCGATACCCGTTGTTTCAGAAGCATTTGAAATGTTGAAGGAAAGTTCAGGGACCAAGCGTCTTTGAACATGAATTATGATTCGCGAATCGGGTGAAACATTTTCATCTGAATTGCGTATTTTTTGGTTGTTACGGTTTTTTTTTTGATTTGACAGAGATCTCCCCAAGAAAAAGAGCCTGATGTTCGTCCGATCAGTGAGAATTGTCTACGTTTGTTTACCTAAACAACCCGGGTTGTTGCAAGCCCATAAAACGTTTATAGGGGCTATAAAATTCGCCTAGTTTGACGATTTTTGGGCATCTGTTGATGATAAAGATTAAAAAAAATTCATTTTTACTTTCGGAATATGGCATATTGGAAAACGTGGGAGTTGCGATAAGAAAAAAATGAGCGTGTGCTCTTCGCACGAGAATTTGACCAATGGGAACGAAGAAATTGGTGAAAAAGTTCCGATGCGTTTGTTATGGTGCAATACTTATTTATTGTAAATGAACCATAACGTGTTTTTTGGCCTTGTGGATTACTTGTCGAATAGTAAATTTTTGTGAGATTTTGAATAATATTGTGACTATTATGATACAGTTGATCATAGTGAGGAGTGTACGTGTACTCGAATTATTGTTTATTGGGAAATATTAAGATAAATGCCATTATATTTCTCCGGTAGTACGTTTCATTGTTTACGATATTATCACCGATAGCACGAAGAATTTTGTCCACTCCACCAGGCAGTGTTCCAAGCGAGCAATTATTCAGTAGCGCGAGTTTAATTTACGAACCTCTGCGTAACCGCCTTGAAGCAGAAAAGGCGGCAAATTTACTTTTCATAAAGTATTATGCTCCAATTTTCAACTTCTCTTACTAATATAAAAATAAGTAAGTGAAGTTAAAAAAAACATGTAGGTAAATACTTACACTTGATATACTCAATACTAATTTACTTCAAAAATGTTAATAACTGCTTTATCGTTGTTTTAATTCTTTACTCGTATACTATTTTTGAATGAGATCTTAAACATCCGCATCCGCAACATCCCTGCTCTAGATGGACTTGTGATGTAGAATGATAGAATATCTACTTCTTAGGCCGCTTTCTGACATGTCGGTGCAGCAATGGACATTTCGTACCCGCATTTGGCACCTAGCTAGTCAGATGAGCACGAATTGAGAAACCAATCACTGTTCGAGTGCAAAATGTATCTATTGAAATATTGTCTGGGAGGTCTCTGCATTTTCCTAAAAACTTAATTTGGGTTTTCTCTCCCAGTCTCTGAAACAAGAAACAATTAGAAATTTTTTTTAATAATATAAGAAAGGCCCCTGCGTAAAAATTCGAGCACTAATTTGTCAAGGGCCAAAACTTTACGAGATGAAATTGTTGCCTAACAATGAACAAAAAGAAAAAGAAAACCCTTTGAAATCTTGAGCGTAACGTTTCGGAGTCTTAATCAGACTCCTTCGTCAGACAATAACTAGTTTTCGTTCAACTTCCTAGAAAAATTTGTCACGATTCTACAAAGTTGAATGAAAATCAGTTATTGTCTGACGAAGGAGTCTGATTTAGACTCCGAAACGTTACGCTTAAGATTTCAAAGTGTTTCCTTTTTCTTTTTATTCATTGTTAGGCAACAATTTCTTCTCGTTAAGTTTTGGCCCTTGACAAATTAGTGCTCAAATTTTTTTGCAGGGGCCTTTTTTGTATTATTAAAAGAATTTTTCTAATTGTTTCTTGTTTCAGAGACTGGGAGAGAAAACCCAAATTAAGTTTTCAGGAAAATGCAAAAAGTATAATACCAACAATGAGCGAGAGTTCAATGAAAGTGCTTTATTTGGTTTTATTTTTCATTTTATTCAGCCACTACTTAATCGGCTAATTGGAAGTGGGTTTTTTTTCCAATTTATGAATGAATGTTTACTTCTTGCTTTATCAAGCCATTTCACATTGTGAATGTATTAAGTCTGGCATGACTTTTAAGCTATTGCATAGCTTTCATCTCAGGCTTTGAGGGCGGCGACCGAATGTAGAAATTCCGTAACGAAAAAACCTAACACAGCCATGTATCGTCGGTTCAGTTCGGCAGACTGTGTTTGGCACGGTGTTTGGGTGCTTGCGACTAGACGGATGCGTGCAGCCACTCTAGCAGTGCAAAATGGAGTCGGCAATCTCGCTGTTTCCATTGAATTAAGGCAAATATTTCATTAACATCGGATAGAAAATGTATAGCGAAACGCAAACATTTTTCATTAACTTCAGCTCTTGCTCTAACTATACATAAGTCGCAAGGTGGAACTTTTGACGAAACAGTATATGAGTATAGTAAATCACATTCTCAGGAACTCGTCTATGTTGCACTCTCTCAGGTGACTTATATTGAAAAATTGTATATTACGACAAGAAAATGATAATTCTGCATTCAAGTTTTATCATAATCGAAGGCAAGTTGCATCGACTGCATCTTTGTTGCAAGAATTCAAAAGACTGTCTTTAAATAGTGTTCAGACGATAGCTCAAAGTGTCTTAGATTTCATTAGTAATAGAAATGGCATTTCAATAATGACTTTAGATTGCCAAAGTCTGCGTAGTCACGATTTACAAGATTCAGTTACGAGACAAACCAATGTGTTACTTCGTACCAAAATAGTAATAATGTTACTAATATTATGAATCCGAATATTGAAATAAATATTGAAGACGTTAGCGATGTTAATGTTAAACGCTCATTTATTGGAGATATTTGTGCATGCTTATGCAAACTTAGAAATAGCCTCCACATAGTCGTGGTAGCAATTTACATTTCTCCGAATCCAAAATTGGACGAGGTAGAGCATTTTCTTCATTGCACTTTACTGGAGTACACTGAAGAAGGGTCGATAATACTTGGTACAAATGGTAATAAATTTCCACTTATCTTGGCTGGCAATTTCAACATTAACTTCGCTGATAAAAAATCAGAGCGGTTGACAACTTTTCTTTCGGAAAAATTGAATTTAAAAATGAATAATGATCCACAAGAATCCACAACAAAATATGGGACCACTATTGAAGCGGTATTTCCCAGGTATTTAGAAGACATTAAGTCTCAAACTTATGTTTCTTATTTCAGTTACCATAAACCTATAGTTTCAATGATGAACATTCCTAAATAATATGGTAGGATAAATGAAAATAAAAATTTTAAATCAACAATATTATCTTCTCATTTTTGAATAGATGCTATGCAATAGCTTTACCGCGGCAGATTTTTCCGACTTTCATACCATAATATTGGTAATTTATATTCTGAAACATCCGAATTAAATATTTTTGAGATGGAAGCATGGTACAAAGTTCTAAAAAAAATAACATACAAATTTTATTAATTCAATTACTTTCCAGGAAAAGCCAGGAGATAATCTTGATTAGTTTGGTGGGTAGACTGAAAACATTTTTACCTAATCGAAAGATGAAATGAAGATGGGAATGATCAAACTATAGTAATTTAATCAACTAGTGCATAAACGTGCGAACGGAGCGAGCGAATTAATCAAGATGATTAATCATTGATAGCTAGATTAAAAAACGAGATTGCAACATTCTTCCGTCGGTCCCAAATAATCAAATGAGGAAATTCAAACATAAAAAGTATCTCATTCTTCAAAACATGATTTACGAATTTGGTTAATCCAAATTGAGTGAAACCATTGACGTATCTCAAGTAAATATTGTGAGTTCTATGATGGGAACAAACTATTTTCAGATATATAATTATATTTCTGAAATTTTTGAATTTTGTATGTTCGATTGCCCATGACAATTGAGCATTAAAATGCGAAATCAAGCATTAATGGGGGCCATTAATGGATGATTTCGTGTGCGCTCAACCTGACTATCATTTCGAGGTCGACAGAATGAAAAATAACTTTTGATTGACATTGGCTGATTTGATGTTAAAATAAAAAGCACCCATTATACCAAGATTCATCATCAGCAACACTGATAGAACAGGATAGGTACTTACTTGAATCTAAATCAATGGCATTTTTCATTAGCTACCTATTCCCCCAATGAAGCAACATTATTCGTCATCAACGGGTGTGTTTTTATAGTAGTTATTGATAATTGATACTTGATACGATATAAATACTGTGCCTACTAACATTTAGATTTCTCCAAATTTGGACTATTATTACAAGTCCCCATACTCTATAAAATGATGAATGACTTGATTGGTATGCTCGATAAGTGGAAATATTTAGGGCAACTAGTTCGATCTTTCGTCAGATAGATGCTGTGCCAAGATAACACAGATAGTCGAATAAAAAATACGCAACATTAGAGTATTAGAGGTATTTCATTGGAAAGGTCTTCTTGGTGAAGATTCATTTAAAATTTTCAGGCAAGATACAGATTTAAAGATACAAATAATTTTCTTTGACTTCCTGAGTTGATAAGATTGAGTACAAAGATGACCATAATTGTAATATCGATCGAAGAAAACACAGAGTGATGCAACTCTTACAGAACATACACTCAAAGAACATAAAAAAAACCCGAGAGTAACAGATACAGAATCCAATTATAAGAAAATGTTAATTAGTTGGATGATACATACTAAGAAACTAATAAATTCAGGGATGTTCAGTAACTGAACATAATTTATAATAGTTTGATACATCATGGAAATTTTAGGTGAGAATACAAAATAATAATAATAACAACTCTTAACTTGAAATGAAAGAGATGTGTGAGGACGATAAAAGAAATAATTCATGACACACAACTTTTATATTCTTGTGTTAGTTTAGTTGTACACTGTCAGTGTCATCTGGATTTTTGTGGCAACGTAGCTTTTGTGGATTGAGTGGATTCAGTTAATGAATAAGTATACAACCAAAGTAATAGTATATTCTAAAACAAGTTGCAGAATGAGCTTCCATTCCAACACGAATGCGAAGTTTTCGATAGCATGAGTGTTGGAATTGCCTTCTGCAACGAGTATTAGACGGTAGTTTCTCTATTTCAGTCAATTTTTGTGAAATACTCTCGAAATTCAAATGAAAATTCAGATTAGTGACTTTTGTATTGTATCTAGGCAGTTGGTGTGACATACGAAATTTGACAGATTACGGAATTTGAATTGATTTGATTCGAAATTTGATTCGATCGGAGGTCAGTACTGACAATCATAAAACGAAAAATATAACTGAAAACAATGCTGTAATGGGTTTCATTACAGCACTACTCTAAGCACTGTAATGAACTCAATACGGAACTGAAATAGAGAAAAATATATTACGGAATTATGCAGCCTTGAGAAATGACAGAACCAAGTCCCAAAAGTTGGCTCAGAGATTAAAAATAAATATTCGTTAAAAGTCATGTAAAAGAACGCCAAAGTTAGGAATATACCTAACGTTGATGCTTTTTTCAACCTCTAATAAGTAGGTTAAGGTATCATGCTATCAGTGAATAAATCATTTGAATCTCCTCAAATGGTTTTTTCTGAAATTTTTTTAGGGTTTTATAACCACTTCCTGGAACAAAAAATAATTGGAGAATGTTTTAAATTAAAGAAGAAAGAACGCTGCTTGAAATTTGTGCATTAATTTCTTCAGGGGCCAAATCCTTTCAAAAAATTGTTGCTTTACATTGAAAAAAATAACACTTCGAACATTCAAACCTTGTAACGTTATAAAGTCTGAAGTGAAAATTGCCTTTGTTATCAAGTTCGAAGTGTAATTTTTGTTTTCATTTTTATGCAACAATTTTTTGAAAGAATTTGGCCTCTGACAAATAAGTGCACAAGTCTTTCATTCAAAGCATTCTTCTAATCATTTTTGTTTCAAAAACTTGGAGAGTAAACTCTTGGAAAATGTTCAGAAAAATGCAGTCCTTTCATAATATATTTCAATGGATATCATCAAATGGATATTATGTATTTAGTTCGTGAATTACTGTATCAGCTTCTTTTCTGATACTCAATTCGGAAATATAAAATCACATCTCTCAAACTTTCAACAACAATATAAATCATCATTCAGCCTCTATGTCCTATTTCATTAGGCCCAATTATTTCCCAATTTATCTGGCTCATAAGAATCTCCAACAAAGGATGCTGGATCGAGGTGAACTCGACACAACAAAGTAAATTATCCGACAAGACCATAATAACCTGTTCAAATTTATTACGAGAACTTGAAACCTGTTATTAGGTCTGGCTAAAATTTCCTTGCTTGGGCCTGAGACCCGCGTATGTCTAGAACAACTGCACTTTAACTCTCTCAAAGTGCGTTTTATTATGCATGCAGCGCATTGAATATTTGCATAAGGTATTAAAGAAACGTTTAATGTTCATTAAGTTATTATTGAAGCTCGTGATGGATGCCTTACAAGAATGCATTGATTCGCGATAATCTCAACAGTTCTCGAACATTCAGGTTCTGCTACATTTTCCGATACATTTATCAAGTTAGGTATCTTTTTAATTTATAAGAATGAGAAGGTGCTCGACACTCGAACAGGCGAAACGTTGAGAATGAATCTACGACGACGGCCGAAATGCTCGGAAAAACAAGTAACATTGAACCGTGGCCGTGAAAACCACAAACAATCGATTTGATAAACACTTTTTGTTTCATTACTTAGCTATGAAGCTTTGTTTATGGAATCTGGAAGCGAAAGTTAGGCTCATTTTTCATTGAAGGAAATATTCTTTTCTGACAATATTATTTCTATTATTCTGTGAAAGAGGAAAATGTTAGGGATGAGGAGTTTCAATATTATGAATCTCATCAAAGTAATGTAGATTTTTTTATTTTATGAAATCTGTTTTTTTCTGGTGAAAAGTATCTTGTTTTATGATGCTTGAATCACCAAAAATTGAAATCGAATTAAAATAAAGTTTTGAACATCACAAAAGAAGATAGGTACTTCTTACCACAAAAAAAAAGATTTCATAAAATAATGAAACCTACATAATTGGATAATACACTGCGCAAAAAAATTAACGCACGTTATGGAAATCTCAAATTTATTCTACAACTGAAGGTGTTCTCAATGATAATTATTTTTATCAGAAATATGCATGCATCTGTTATCCACTTTCAACGTTTTTCTTCAATACAGATGTTTTCTCCAGCAGGAATAAAAAAAGATGATATTATCAGATTTTGAATGTATTGGCTCCATTCTGAAATCAGTTGTTTGATTTTCTACACTCGATCGCAATGCAACGCAATTTGACCCAAGAGGAATATGCCCAAGCGGTAGTTTTGCGAGAAGAAGGGCAGACATACACAAGAATTGCAGAAAGGTTTGGAGTTTCCCATACAAGTGTGTCCAGAATGTTACAGCGATTCAGGGAGACAGGTATGAATGTCCGAAGACCAGGACAGGGTAGACCACGGGTAACAACTGCCATTCAAGAACGTTACTTGAGTGTTTCTTCGTTGAGACAACGGTTTGCAACCGCTCGCCTCCTTCAAAATCAGCTTGAGCAAACTCATGGGGTGCAAATTAGCACTCAGAAAATAAGAAATCGCCTCAGAGAATATGATTTAAGGCCTCGTGCCGCGGCAAGAGGCCCAGCTCCTACCCCAGTCCATCGAAGGGCGCGTTTGGATTTTGCGAGAGAGCAGATCCATTGGGAAGAGGCCGTTTGGGAAAGAGTTCTCTTCACAAATGAGTCTAGATTCTGCCTGTACCATTGTGATCGACGTTCCCTTGTATACAGACGTCCACATGAAAGATATGCTCAGTGCAATTTCCTGAATACCACTGGTTTCGGGGGAGGATCGATTATGGTATGGGGTAGAATATCTTTGACTGCTCGCACAGGCCTAGTGGTCGTTGATAATGGAGCTATGAATGCTGATAAATATATGAGGAACATTCTTGAAGAACATGTAGTGCCAGTGGCCCCATACATTGGTGAAAATTTCATTTTTATGGACGAAAATGCCAGACCCCATCGTGCGCGCATCGTTCAGGAGTACCTTGAAGAGGTTGGAGTCTCTCGAATGGAATGGCCAGCAAGAAGTCCAGATCTCAATCCGAGGCTGAGAAGTTCAGAAAATCATCCAGCTACTCTTAATGACTTAGATCCGTTTGCACCATCGTTCCTTAAATATTTAAGTGACGTTTCGATCCTTAAACCTAACCTCAAATTTAAGGATGGGATTATAACCTAAAATAATTTGTCAAACTGACTGAACATTTGTTGTTTTCTATGAAATTATTGCAAAAAATTTGAAATTTCAACTAGCATGAAATCGTCAACAAGACAGTAAAGCTAGGTTAAGGAAATGACAACTATCGTCTGTATCCGGCCAGCCAATGAAAAGGCTTTATTGAACTAGGGTGAAGTTAGACAACATGAAAAACTGAAATATCACTAGATAGAACTTTTTAAGGGTCCCTAAATAGATAATGAAATATTGTTCTATATTCTAAGGTCCCTTACGTAAGAATTCCATTTGAGTGACAGTCGTGCAACTGTCAATATTTAAGGGATCCTTAACTTTAAGGAACGATGGTGCAAACGGATCTTAGGAATCTAACTCGGAGAAATCTGGGAAGGATTAGATCAGAACATTTCAAGATCACTCATTTTGAGTATGAACCGTCGTTGCCGAGCTGTAATTAACGCAAGGGGTAGAAATACGAACTATTAAATCACTTATCAGCATTTCAGTATTTTGAAAATTGTTCATTTCTCTTCTTTCACATAAGATTCGGTGAAATCCTGAATTTTTCTTTCATTTAATGTGTCTTGTTTCTTTCAAAACCTTTCCGAGAGAACATAAAAAATAAGTTATAAAGTCAATGTAGAGTTAACTTTCATTAAAATTGAGATTTTCAGAATGTGCGTTAATTTTTTTGCGCAGTGTAAAAGATCAAATCAATTCATCACAACGTTAATTGATCGATACGTATAGCCTGATCCACCAAAGCATCAATCTGTGAACTCGGTTTCTCCTAACGGTAGAATGAAACTCCTAAATCAAGAAGTAAAAGGTGTGAACACGACTCGGACCACCAAGAATCAAGTTAACGTGAATATTTCGTGTCTCACTTTTATAACCTTTCGAACTATAAATACTGGGTGGAGGGTTTTTTCATTAGTCATCTGATTGAATTGATTTTCTATTACAATCCTCACGGCTTTCATGTCGAAATGATTCACGTGGAACGAATTGCATTTTCTTATTATCGCTTTTCGAGGTTGAGTGACATTTCGGACTGTGAGATTTTTTTCTGGTGTATGATCTTTGAAATTTCATTTGTTGTGAGAATATAAAATTATTAATACCTACACGTTTTGATAAATATATAAGGGTTTTTCATGCTATTGTTTTCGAGGGGTTTTAAGATTTATCAAATGTTGTTGATAAATAAAACCTTACAACTTAACACGGGATTGTGACTCATCCAAATTTTAATTGAATCAGTTAATACTATGGCATTATGGGCTCATATTTATCGATGAAAACGTAAAAGAAATGCTGTCAGTGAAGCACAAAGAGTCTAGTCTAGAAATAACAATTTGGTACAAACCAATTTTTCGAAACAGTTGAAAAAAATGAGAAACGAAAAAATCAAATTGTTTTGTTTAATTCGGCTCAGTTGAAAATGTTTTTATTAATAAATGTTAATTTCAAAAAAATTCAAGGTCGAGTATGAATTAAATAAGCAGGTTAAAGCAGTAGAATCTATAATATAACACTCATAAACTATTTCAGTAGGTATCGTAATGAGTTCATCACAGTACTAGAAGTAGTGCTGTAATGAAACTTTTTACAGCATTGTTTTCAGTCATATTTTTAGTTTTGTGGTTGTCAGTACTGACCTCAGATCCTCTCAGTTTTCAAATCAAATAAATGCAAATTCCGTAATCTGTCAAATTTCTTAAGTCACACCAACTGCCAAGATGCAATACAAAAGTCACTATTCTGAATTTTTATTTGAATTTCGAGAGTATTTCACAAAACTTGACTGAAATAGAGAAAATATCGTCTAATACTCGTTGCAGAAGGCAATTACAACAATCATGTTTTCGAAAACTTGCTCCTTCGTCGCTCGTTTTCGAATTTTGCATTCGTATTGGAATAGGAGCTCATTCTGCAACTTGTTTTAGAATATACTATTCTGGAAGATTTCAACTGAGCATTAAAAAAATTGGTTTAAGTTTAGTTTAGAGGTTTTTATCGTGACTGACTCTGACCTTGAAATAAAAACTCCCTGTATGTTCAATGCAATTTGAAAGTGAGGAAAGAGGAGCATTGGTATGTTTTCTAATAGAATCTAGAAAACTAGGAATTTCATGAAAAATTCTACAAGTTATCAAAATTGAAATGTGGCCCCATTCGAGAAAATTTAAGGGGTTTTTGCAGATTTCAGGCGAAGTTAATGAGAACAACAGGCAAGTGACACTTTAAAATAATGTAGAATTTAATGGGTTATCGGATTATTATTGAAAAAATTGGTTATTTAATTCAAAAAGTTGGTATCATTTCGCTGAACCAGAAGTCGAAGAAATCTGTATTCTTTTCAAGAGTTCATTCCTCTTAGTAAAGCTTGACCATAAAATTTCAAGGGTTTATCTCAAGTCTTTCTTTGAAATATTCTAAAATACAGACTTCGTGAATCACCCTGTATGCTGAATACATACTACTGAGGCCTATGGCACAAAAGTAAGAAGAATTTGGGTTGTGAAGATAGTAAATGACTGGGTCTACTATTCGTACCTACACAATCAAAACGTGGAGAGAATTCATCAATTTTTTTCTTCATTCCGTGATATGAGCACAACAAACGTTTTAAGGTAAGACTGTATAAATTCCGAAGTATTCCCCGTACACACATCTGATATAAAACCTTAATTATCTCCCGCGATCAAATTATGTAAATTCTCCAATAATCATTATCATTATTATTACCTGCGTTTGTATTGAACATGGACATTGGTTTTCGTTTTATAGCGCTCGCTGTTTGATATTTATGAACGAATGCGATGAATAGTACGTAAGTTAAAGTTGGTATAATTGCTTCAATAAAGCAATCGTGGAATGTTTCAATACAGAAGCTCTATTGGGTAGTTCAAAAGTCGCGCACAGGTGGAAAATCGGAAGTCTGATACTGGAGTCTTTAGTAATCGAGATATGAGGCCCAACTTTGAAATTTCAAATCCAAACACATCTTTTTTCTGCAGATTCGGATTAAGCGGAAAATGTTCCATCCAAGTTGGTTATAACCAAAAAATGTTTTTGTCTATAATTGGGCCCTATGCAGCATTTTTGTTCAAAAATCCGGGAGCATTCACTCAGATCCTCCTGGTCTGAATGAATGCTGCGTATTTTTGAACCAGAAACCGCTGCTGAAGTCCTAAATACAGACGAAAAAATTTTTTGTTTTTAACCAATTCAAATGAAAAATTTCCCGCTAAATCGGAACCAGCAATTTAGAAAAAGGACTTTTGAACCACCCCGTATATCTAATTAAAATTCTTTCAGGCTTCGTGTTAGTAGATGGTGAATGCATATATTTTACTCAAGAGCTATCTCAGTTAATATTGGTCGTACACAAAAGTTCCAATGTGCAAATGTGAAGTATTTTTATGGGCATTCAGAATTCAGTACTGAAAAATGGATAAAGGCATCGTTAATCTAAAAATTCCATGTGAACTGTTGTTTTTCAAATGGCACACCCTGTATTTTATTTTCCTAATCGGTGGAGCTCTTTCTTCAGATTTCGAATTTATTAACTTTATTGAGGTTATTTTTTGCTGTTTCTGAAAATTATAGATTTTTTCGTCAGAATCTAAGGCAGCTGTAGAACTTCACTCTAGAATGCTGTGATTTCTTTATATCGAAGTTTAATTCTATGGCCTACTGATAGTCCCTACTTAAAATCACCGGACAGTTTTATGAGGATATTTGAAATATAAAGTGTATATTGAAGACATTAAATTCAGAATAGAGGAAGAAATTGACAACCTTAATATATTCCATAAATGGCAAGGCAAATCCTCAAAAACTTAAAAAAAAGATATCGAATCTTTCTAGAAGTAAATGTGGGTCATTTGAACACTCAATTCAACTTTTAGTTAATAAATAAATAATATAAATATCAGGTATAAAAAACTGCATCGTTCTCGTGTGGCATCCCACAGCTGCCTTAGATTTAGAAGAAGTTTTTAGAAAACTGCCAGAGATAACCTCAATGAAGTATATATACCGATTTGAAATTAGAAAAAAGAGCTTTACCGATTAGGAAAATAAAATATAGGGTGTGACATTTGAAAAACAACAGTTCATATAGAACTTTTAGTTCTATATGTCGTGATTTTAAAAGTGATGAGCACATGAAGCTGACAAAAAAGGTTAATGTTACGAATGTACCAAGATTTTCCAGGGTGATTTTTATTGTAAATGTTATATGACCATTTAATTCTTTTCTTTCATATATCTCTTTTTACAAATGAAATAAATATTTATTTAATATTCTGTATTTTCTTATAATAATTTATAATTCTGTTATTGTAGTATTTTCATTACTATTAATATACCTTGCAGAACATTTTCAGACACTCTGCGGAAAGAATTCAAGAATTCGATTTTGTCATACAAAACCTAATGGTTCATATTTGTACACTTTGTCCCAAATTGGGTGAGACTGCACTGTATTTCAGCTATTTTTGCCGATAGAGACGAGCGGTTTTCGAGATCCTGTGTCTCTTTTTTTTTATAAAAATTTCAAATCCACTAAGAAAAATATTCCAACTTTAGTTCCTGAAATACAGGGCTAAAACGAAAATGTTCACTTTTTGGAGATGTTTTTATTTCTCAGGCACTGTACAAGATAGCAAAAAAAACTCCTTTTTATAGATATTTTCAAGTAGAAGTCAGTTTCGTAATTTCAGAACACTGTTTTCAAAATTGAGCACAAACTTGTAATTTTTCAAATGAAACACCCTGTATCTTTTGACGTCAAATTTTTGCATTTTTTTTCTCCTTCTATGAATTTTATTAAAAAAAATTTTGTTGTTTGTTTTTTTTCAAAGTAGGCCATGAATATTTCACACATGCATTTAATCACTACTGACTCGAACTTATTCATTTTATCATATTTTGAACATAAACACAAAAAATCACTTTTCAACATGAACTTGAGTATGGTGAAAACGAAAAAAAAAATTCAATATATGTTGAAGAATTCATTACCCACTATTGAAAAAACAAACATAAATATGGATTCTTTTGCTTTTTGAAGCTGAAATTAACAACAGGTTAGGGTGTGATACATCAATGTATTCAGAAAAAAAATGCAACAATTTGACAATGAAATATACAGAATATTTTTTCTGAAAAATATCAAGTTTGTGCTCAATCTTGGAAACAGTGCTCTGAATTTTTTTTAACCACACCACTGACTTTTACGGTAATCTATTGTAAGTAGTTTTCATTTTTTTCTGCCTTATACAGTGCTTGAGAAATTATTACATCTCCAAGAAGTGAACATTTTCGATTTCACCCTGTATTCCAGAAACAAAATCAGTTGGAATATGTTTCTTTGTGGATTAAAAAGTTTTACAAGAACGTGATACAAGATCGCGAAAACCGCTTGTCTCTATCATCAATAATAGCTCAGATACAGTGCAGTCTCACCCAATTTAAGACACAGTGTACACGCTATATAACTGATGAACGGTTTGTAGCTCAAGAAAAAGATTTTATATATAAATTTTGTTGGTTTTTTGTGACGAATAACTTTCTTCATGACACTGTTTTGATACAAATTTTTTATCCAAAAAGCAAGAAAACACTTTTTTGGTACGTTTTACACTTTTAATCGCAGCAAGTCGACTCAATGAAAAAAGTTGTAGATCCATTATCAATTCCCCGATATAAATTACTAAGGACCTCAATATTAGAAAATGAATGGTCTGAATGAACGCCGCGGATTTTTGAACAAAAAACGCTGCATAGGGCCCAAATATGAAAGAAAAAATGTTTGGTTTTAACCAATTCGTTGAATATCTTAATATATAAAACTGAGTCGGCCATTTTGTTGGTTACACCATTTATAACTCAAGATTGGAAGAACTGTTTGTTATGAAAGATTTTTTGTTGGATTCTTCTACGGCGGGGTTAACATAACATACATTGAAACTGTGAAAAATTTGATGAAATGAAAAAAAATTGGAAATTATTTTCCTCCTTGCGAATAACGCCAGTAGGTGTCGCTACGGTTAATAGCGTTTTCGTGAAAGTATTATATTTGATATTAATTCGGTGAACTACATTTTCTAATAATATTAACGCATCTGAGTCCATCTGTTATTACACCATCTTTCTTGCGAACACTACGGGAAATTTTATGACAAAATGTTTTGAACAAATCTCCATTCTACTAAAAACAATTACTGTTTATTTTGAGTTGCCTAAACGGATGTTTTGGGGGAGCATTGATTCTATTGTCTGGTGACTTCCGACAAACATTACCGGTCATTCCAAAATCGACGGCTGCCGATGAAATAAATGCTTGCCTAAAATCATCAACTTTGTGGCGCTATGTGCAAAACGCACGATTAAGTACAAACATGCTAGTTGCATTAATAATAATAACGTTTATCAATCCCTTAAGACATATGTTACAATGTATGGGACATTTCAAAAAAAAGAAATCAAAAATTCAGATTAACATCCATATAGAGGAGTCATCCTCAAAATATTCTTTCACACTATAGAATACTTTTTCAGTTAATGAAGACTTTACTTTTTTTTATATTAACAATATTTAACAGTTTGATACATTCAGGCAATTATTAAACGATCCATCTGCCAGAATTTTCTCAGAACAATTGCTGGATATAGGTATATTTTCTGTATATTTTGTACTTTTGTATTTTTTTTTTGTTTTTCACCTAATATATTTCTTTCTTAAAAATACCAATGGTTAGTACAACTTTATTCATCTCGCTGGGTCAGCTAGTCAAGCAATAAAAAAAATTAGAGTGCATTTGAAATTTCGAAGTGGGGCCTCATATCTCTTCGGGCTAAATTACAAAAGACTCCTTCCTGTATCAGAATTCCGATTTTCTATGTGTGCGCGAAATAAATTCACCGTTTACAGACTTTTCAACCACCCGGTATATTTAAATATGAATAATACAAACAGTTGTTGACGATGTCAATTAAAGATCGTGAAATTTAGAAAATTAGCTTTTTGATTAGTATTTTCTCAGTCGTTACTTGGGTTTGAAAATATAAGTTCTAAAAGTTTAATGAAATTTCGGGATTCATGATGAATTTCGTGTGATGTTTTCCTTGTCTGAGTCTATGATCCTTATCTGTGATCTCTGAAAGGTTCTGTAAGTGAGATAAATGATCTACGCTGTCGAACTTCCATCGGACATTAGAATCTACGGAGTTCATAAACATAATCCTATCCTGAATAGTAGTAATCCACTAACTCTTATCATTGTGATATAAAAAGCATTCACAAAAATACTATTCAATTACAAAACTGTTCGAACTCCATCTAGTAAACAAAACAATGGACGGCTCAGACCAAACCCCAAAACTCGTTTCGTGAGAAGGGTGGGTTAGATTAATTACCTCCCTAGAGGATGCTGCCTCTTAATTGTTATAATTCATCGGGTAAACTCGTTTAAATAGCTGATTAAATCTTTTTGTCTATCGCACCATCGGCTCCGAACACTCCATAGGCCACAACAGTTGCTCAAAATGAGGTCTGGATTGGAAAAGATGAGCTATAAATCTTGGTACTGTACTGCGTTACGTGTCTCATTAACTTAGGCTGTTGAATGGACACTATTCAGTGCTAGTGAATCGAATTATTGCGATATTGGAATTTATTTGGCATGAAGCCATTGAATGAGACACAAAAATAGTAAAGTTGTGATCACAAAGTTTCCGTTAGAGACAAGAAAACTTGAAAATAATTATTTCAACATTTCCTCATTTAGAAAATCTCCTGTATGAACTTTTTTTACACATACAGAAAAAATACATGACGTTGTTTTTTTGTACAAGTGTCTAATATCTGTTAAGGTTCTGAAGTCTCTCCTTCAAGAGTTTTTCTACAAATAACAAAAATTTTGTAAAAACTTTTTTCGTTTTTCATTCAATTTTTTTGTTAATACAGCTCTTAAATTGTTTGTGTTTTGAAAATAGTTCCTTTGGTGAATTGTGAACCGAAGCAACCCAGTTTTTCTTGACGGCACGGATGTATTTAGTAATTCTTGACAATGTCGTCTTCGTTTCTGATCATCATTATAATTTGCCGTTGTCATAAAAATAACATTAAATATAGAGAAATTAGTAGATCACACATTGCCCATTATTCAGTGTGGTGAAGCCAAATGGAATAATTTAATGGTAATAAATCTTGGTTACTGTACTTTTGTATGGAATCAAATTTAAATTTTAAATTGTCACTCTAAGTAGCGATTGGAACTCTAATTTTAACCCCCTTCGGAAGTTAGATGCAACCCTAATTTATGGGCTTGTGATAAGTATATCTTTTGAAAGTTCGCTTTATTTTTATTTAGGAATTTAACATTTTCATGTTTGTTGCAAAATAAAAATGGAAGGCACAAGCCTTGTTGGTACCTTTGAACAAAAGTAACTCAAAATGAAATAAACTCAGAAATTTCATGTCTCTTATGATTTTAATGTAGGTTTATATAGTATTAATTGTATCAAATCCTGAGTTTCAGTTAATTCATCAATATCTTTTGAAATATAGCTTTTGGGGATCGATGGAAAACTTATAAGAAAAAAAAAGGCATAAAAAGGTTTCAGATTGATGTCCTTATTTATGATATTTTCTTCAATATGAAAATGCAGGCACATTGAGAAGTTTTGATGCAAAATAAAACAGGGATTGATATTTCCACCTTGTAAAAGAATTCATGACTTACTATAAAAAAAAAAACAAATATAAATATGGATTTTCCTGATTCTTGAAGCGTGAATTAGGTTGTGATAAATCAATGTATTCAGAAAAATTTGACAAATAAAAAAATTTGTGCCCAATTTTGAGAAGAGTGCTCTAATAAAATTCGAACTGCACCACTGGTTAAATGTAAAAATATCTATTACAAGCAGTTTTCATTTTTTTTCTGTTTTATTCAGGGCCTGGGAAGAATAACATCTCCAAAAATGAACATTTTCGTTTTCGCCTTGTATTTCAATTACAAAAGTAGTTAGAATATTTCTGTTCGTGGCTATAAAAGTTTTACAAAAAAGCTACACAGGGTGGCGAAAACCACATGTCTCTATTTGCAATAACAGCTAAGATACAGTGCAGTCATTATTGAAGATAGAGACATGCGATTTTCGCGACCTTGCGTCACTTTTTTGTAAAACTCTCAAATTCACGAACAGAAATATTCCAACTACTCTTGTTTCATAAATACAGGGCGAAAACGAAGATGTTCACTGTTGTGAGATGTTATTATTTCACAGGCACTGAATAAGAAGAAAGAAAAAAAAAGAAAACTGCTTTCAATAGATGGTTTCACGTAAAAGTCAATGGCGTAGTTAAAAAAATTCATCAGAGCCTTTTTTTGAGATTGAGCACAAATATGGAATTTTTTGCAAATATTTTTCTGAATATGACAACTTGACTTTTATAAATTTTAGCTTAAAAAATAAGGAGAATCCATATTCGTTTGTTTTTTTTAATAGGCCATGAATTCTTTCACACATGCATTCAATTAATATTTTTTCAGAACCCCATGTCACTTAAGCCTAATTATTTCATTATAATAAAACATAAACTCAAAATATAACTCGTCAACATAATCTTGAAAATGTTGGAAACAGAAGAAATTTTAATATTTATATTGAAATTTTTTCAAGCATGTTAAACTTGTATCCTGTGTGAAGGAATTCATGTCTTATTATTGAAAAAAAAAACGAACAAGAATATCAATTTTTCTGATTTTTAAAATTCATTTAAAGTAAGGTTGTGATACATCAATGTATTCAGAAAAATAAATGCAAAAGTTTGACGTTAAAACATACAGAGTATTCCATCTGGAAAATTCCACGATTGTGCCAAGTCTCAAAAATAGTAAAAAGTTTTTTAACTATGCCACTGACTTCTATGTAAAAATATCCATTAAAAGCAGTTTTCATCCGAGAAAAAATTACAACCCCAAAAGTGCACATTTTTCGGTTTCGCCCTGTATTTCAGGAACAAAAAAAGTTGGAATATTTCTGTTTGTGGATTTGAGAGTTTTATAAAAAATTGACATGAGGTCGCGAGAACCGCATGTCTCTATCTTCAATAATAGTCCAAGATCCCAGAGCTGTATAAGGTAAATTATTTTCACATGGCTGATTTTCATATATGTTTTGTAGAACATTATTTCCAAAATAGTATCGTAAGTGTCAGACACTTTCCGTGGGCCAAAAATTTTGTGAGACGCTTTAAAGCACCAAAAAAAAATGAATGAACTTATTTTCACATTTCTGATTTTTAAACATGTTATTGAGATAACTATCAAAATATATTTCATAATACATAAATTCTTCTTCTCCTTAAAGCGTTAACCATTTTCTTATATTTCATAAGTTGGACAAATTGTAGTGACTAAACATCCCCTAAACACAAATATTATTCAGCTGAATAGTTTTTGTGTTTAGGGTGTTTTAGTCACTTCAATTTGTCCAATTTATGAAATATAATTTGATAGTTATCTCAATAACATATTTACAAATCAGAAATGTAAAAATAAGTTCATTCATTTTTTTTTGGAGCTTTAAAAACGTCTTACAAAAGTTTTGGTCCATGGAAAGTGTCTGACACATTTTGACACAATTTGAATATTGAAGGAATTGCGAAGGGAAAGTGTGATTACGTCTCCAAATTAGCTGATGAACATGGTATCAAAGAGATTCTTCTGCAAGAAACCCACACGGCAACAGAAAAAAAAATCCTCGTGAAAGAGGACAGTTGAAAGTTATGTATTAATTGATTTTTCAAAAGTTTAGCTTGTTATGTTGAAAAATTGTCAGTTTCGTAACTTTCAACAGATTCGGACAGGGGAAATTGATGGAGTTTTTTTGTCATTTCTTTCAAATTTTGTGACATTTCTGTCATAAATATTCATAAACCTCCGAACATTATTTGGCCAAGAAATCGTAATGTTGATGTTTTTTTAAAGTAGCAAATGCATTTCCAAAATGCATTCGATTTATTCTGAATAATCGGTTTCTTTTTTGCTTTTGTCTTTTTTCATTTCAGATTAAGAATTACGAGTCGTTTGGGGAAGAATCTGTGTATCCGTTTATATTTTTTCCCAATTATGATTTTGTATGCCTTCCCGCTACTAAAAACCTTCAAATCAATTCAGATGCACCCTGTTTATCCTGATATGTGACCTCACCTCGGTGTTTGTGCCGTTTTTATCCGTTCCTGTTTCATAACCCCATTTCGTATACTAGAAAATGGACAGAGTGGTGAGACCGGTACGGTACCGAAGAAACTAGGGGATGATGTTAACGAGATATCGGGTGGATAGCGGCCGTCGCTTGGCCGCCAGCCTGTTAATTATACGAAGAGGGTGGATGTATACGCAACAAACTCTTATTTTCAGCCGAGGGGAGGATATTCTTAATGGGGTGCTGTTGATCTCGGTTCCATCAAGTATCACGTATACATCCTTGGCCCTTCTTATCATGCCCTCGCCCATTCATGAAATGATCTCATTTTCCGAGGTTTTTTGCAACCCCCGTGTTGCATTATTGATACCCTGGAATCGAACAAGGTGAGCCCTTAGCGTGGACGGGTGTGCGACGAGCAAGAAGAACGCAACGTTAATTGAAACTACGATCAAAGGTGAAATTTGATTATCGCGTATCGGTTTCTTTATGGAGGAGTATAGCTGTCCAATTAAACTGCTCCACATGAGTTAGGGATATTGACTCAAATTGCAGAAAAATATAGTTTCAATAAATATCTAATAACTGATCCTTCCATTAGAATTTTTGGATTTGACCTTCCCAAGAGAATATGGTCTAATCTGAATCGTATTGGAACAAGTCATGGACTTTGTAATAGCATGCTTTTTAGATTGAATTCGGTTGAGAGCCCTAGTTGTGAGTTGAGCAGAACATCTTTGTTGTCCCATTTACAAATTGTTAATTTGATGGTTAATTTGAAGAAGCATGAAGCGTGGAAGTCTAATACAGTTCCTGAAGGTACGTTGAGAATTTCATTATTTAAACAGAAGATTGCGGCAAACATTCTAGGAGAATATTATATGGACAATACGTAAATTAATGTTGCACAGAAAACTACGTTATCAGGTGGGATCAATATCAGTGATTGCTCAAACGGTATTATTAATATTTATAAATTATTTTTCCAATCACGTGTTGAAGTACCCATATTAATAAATCTATTGATTCTCATAATAAACTACCTCACATGAGTTAGGGATATTGACTTAAATTGCAAAACCATACAGTTTGAATAAGATTTTGTGATCATATGAATATGATTTCAAGTTGCAGGAAATTAAATTATTTTTAGCCTGTAGGTCTGTAGCGTATACAGGGTGGTTAAGAAAAATCGAGTAAAATAACGAAATTTTATTCCCATAGAATTCAAGCATTTTAAGACTATCAATACAATGTATGGCCTCCACGGGCATCAATAACAGCTTGACATCTTCTTTGCATACTGCACACGAGGTTGTTGAACATTTCTTGAGGAATTTGGTTCCAAAAACGGGGCAGAAGCTCTCTCAGATCATTTAAGGATTCTGCTGTAAGTTGATGATTATCTCATCTTCTTTGGAGCATATCCCATGCGTGTTCTATGCAATTCAAATCTGGTGGGTGCGGAGGTATTGGTCAATGAACACATTGAAAAGTTTCACCAATAGCAGCGTGAAAGTTTGGCAAAACATTGTCAATGACATGTTCCCTATAGTGTAAGGCCGTCATATTTCCAGGACAAATGTGTAGATCTGTGCGCCTGTCGAAACATATCCCGGCCCATACCATAACACTACCCCCTCGGAATGGATGGACTTCTTGGACATAGCGACGATTACGGGGTATGCGTGGGATTGTTCATACGTTCATCCTTCGAGAATCTAAAAATCATCCATATCTGGATCCATCAGTGAAAAGGACACTACGCCATTGATCGTTCCAATTGATATGTTGCCTTGCCCATTCCAGTTTTTGACACTTATGGTCACGTGTTAAAAGAACTCCTCTTAATGGACGTCTAGAACCTAGATTCACCTCTCCCAAATGTCTTCTGATGATTTCGATGGAAACTTCGACCCCATCTGCATTTTGAAGAGTATTCCGTAGCATTCTACACGTAGATGTAGGCTTTCTTCTCGCCGAAACGGTGGTAAAACAATCCTGAGCTGTTGTTTTTCGTCGCCTACCAAGCCTAGGTCTTTCCAACACGGAACCTGTCTCCCTGAACCTATTCCAAAATCGAGATATCACACTTTGGCTGATTAGGAGCCTTTCCGCTACAACAACCTAATTTAGGCCACCCTGTAGCCTTCCTATAGCCCTATTAATCTCAGCGTTTGTTAATTTACGTCTTGGCATTTTCAGAAAACTGGTTTCAAATCGAAGCCGTTGATAAACTGACTCAATTTCAGAATAAGAACATTGATAGAGCATATGCAAAGAACCAAACTTTATAAGGGGGACCAGATTGACGAAATGTTTCATACTGATTTTTATTGCATCGATTCAAGTTGGTGTTGAGTTTTAAATGATTTTACAGGGATTTTCTCGAAGATTACATACTTTTCAAAACGATTGAATACGATATCCCTAACTATTGTGGAGCAGTATATTTATAACATTTCCTGTCTTTGTGGAGAAACCTACACAAGAGAGGCAATAAGACATTATTGCATCCCATATTGCGGATCTGAGTGTTCCAATACCTCAGATCACATGATGAAATGAAATAACACAAAAATTTCAATGAAAGAACCTGATCATTATAAAATGAAATTCGAAGAGACCACTAGCATTTTGTTGGATGATGATAATATTCTAGTCCATTATTCAATTAGAGAAAACAGTATTTGGATTCATTTGTGAAAAAGAACTGGCAATAAAAAAATTCTATTACACAACGACAAAATAGAAATGGAGTCTGATATAGATTCCGAAATGTTATGTGGTTCGAAGTGTTATTGTTTATTCATTTTTGAGCAACAATTTTTCCTAACTTATATGAATATTCCTCACAATTTAGTTCAAAAATTCACGGATAAACAGTTTTTATTATATAAAATTTTGTTAGTTTCAGGAACTGGAAGTGAATACCCTGAATAATTTCAGAAAATGCAGAATCTTCACAGATATAAAGTTTGAATGGATATCCAAATTGATGTAGGTAAGTTCATGCTCTTTGAAGTTCATTAAATTACATTTCAACACCTTAGAGATACAGATTTAACCCTTAATCTCATGCTTTGTTTGACCGAATATAATCCGACCAATAGTAGAACGACTCAAAAAAATGAACAAGAATCAGAATAAGGTGAAGAATGGCAGTGTAAATGCGACAAAAAGGGGAGTTTTCAATTTTTTCTTGTTCATAAAAAAAAATAAAAAATCCGAAATTAGGTTAATTCATGACTGAATGAAGTTCAGAAGATTCACAGAATTATATTTTTCCCAATATTTTTTTCAGGTTAAATCGGTAGATCTGATATCGGAAATTTTTAGTAGCATGTTTCCAGTGATGCTATTAACTTATTATAAGAGTTAAAAATGACTCCATTTTCCATCTAGGCTGAACCTGATGAAATAAAATATGGAAAAAGTGTTTCTTTCAACCTCAAAAATCTATTGTTAAAATATATGTACCAGTCAAATACTTACCCTGTATAAGTGAATGAATATGCTGTCTATATCGACCAATTGTCCACGATACTACTACGTAATTTTAAAGTAAGAAAAAATTGAATAATCATAGGAATAAATTCACTCGATTGAGAATTGAGAAAACAATTTTTTATAAGTTAACTTATGGTTAACTAAAATTCATAATCGAAAAGAATAGGTAACACGTCCTCAATCTGGTTAAGTCTTCAGACTTCGTCCCTATACAAGACCGTAACGAATTCTCAAAAAAAGAAATATTGGTCCGAACACCTGTTTCTTCTATGAAAGTTTAAGCTTATTATATCCATTGCTACACTATAAATTGATTTTCGATTCTTTGCATTCGAAAACTGAAAGAACCATTCGAATGTGCTACCGAACATAATTGGAAATAATCATTTCAACTTCAACCATACCTTGTCAAAAGACCCCATGGTGTTTTCTTTTCCACCAAATAAAGTCATGTAGCCCAAACGAATTGATGGGAACATCATTGGGTGTTCATTTTTATTGACGTCATAAAATGACAACGTTCACAGTTGTTGTTCGTAAGCCCAGCGTGAAACAACGTGCAACAGAAGTATTTTGTGGAAAACTGACAAAACTGGTAATCAATGTTGAGATGACAACTTCAAATAATAAGAGCTCTAGGTATTTTTAGTGGTACCATGAAATTTGAAGTTACAGCGTTTACAGTAGCATCAGGACGGATCGAATGACCACAGATTCGTGAATGAAACTGACAAGCGACGAATGATTGATGACAACGTAGTTTTAATGATTACAAATGATTTATTTCGAGACAGTTTTATTGCTACCGTGGAGTTATAGAATTTAAAGTGGCAAATTAAAATCACAACAGCAAAATTCGAGAATGTGACAAATATTGAAGATGACTAAACTGTCTTGATGAAAATATTCAAAATAAATTATAGTTATAAGAAACATGCTGCATTATAAAATTGAATCGGAAAGCAGAATAGTATTATATATTCTAAAACAAGTTGCGTGATGGAATTGCTTTCTGCCACGAGTTTTAGACGATATTTTCTCTATTTCAGTCAAGTTTTGTGAATTCTGATTCTTCATCCTAGTGACTTTTGTAATGTAAGTTGGCAGTTGGTGTAACTTACAAAATTTGACAGATTGCAGAATTTGAATTGAGTTGATTTGAAAATTGATAGGATCGGAAATCAGTAATGACAACCACAAAACGAAAAATATTACTGAAAACGATGCAATAATGAATTAAATACAGCACTACTTTTTGTGCTGTGAAAAGAGTGCTGTAATGAGTTCATCACAGTACTACTCATTACGATATTGAAATAGAAATAATATTAAATCGTTATGAGTTTTTGTTACAAGAATAGAAAGTCGAAAACTCAATTATGATTGGACAATTTGGAAATAGAAGGAATTAAAAGCTTTCTACGAAATGAATAAAATTATAGTAAAATGATTAGGGATGCTTGATATTCAATGTTGAAATTAAATATTTTTTTTATCTTTGCAAATCCGAAAAGTTGCACCCCATCCTTTTTACCATAATTTTATTTATTCTGAGAGAAGCTCAATTTTCAATCACTGAATTTTCAAACTCTCGAATCACATAATCAATAGAATAGGTTTTTTTCATTCGTTCAATATTTATTAATTTTCAATAAATATACTGCTCCACAAGAGTAAGGGATATCCTATTCAATCGTTTTGAAAAGTATGTAATCTTCGAGAATTGCTGTAAAATCATTTAAAACTCGATAACAACTTTGAATTGATCCAATAAGAATCAGTATGAGACATTTCGTCAATATGGTCGCCTTTTTCTGAAGTTTCGTTCTTTGCATATATGTTTCATGAATATTCTTCAATCTGAAACGAGTTTTCTGAAAATGCCAAGACGTAAATTAACAAACGCTGAGGCTAATAGGGCTAAGGAATGCTACAGGTTGCCTAACTCAGGTTGTTGTAGCAGAAAGGTTCCAAGTCAGCCAGTCAGCCTCGACTTTGGAATAGGTTCAGGGATACAGGTTCCGTGTTGGAAAAACAAAAGCTTGGTGAGCGACGGAAAACAACACCTGCTCAGGATCGTTTCATCACCGTTTCGGCAAGAAGAAAGCCTACATCTACGTGTAGAATGCTACGGAATACTATTCAAAGTGCAGATGACGTCCAAGTTTTCATCGAAACCATCAGACGACGTTCGAGAAAGGTGAATCTAGGTTCTAGACGTCTAGGCAACACTGATGAATCCATATATGGACGACTTCAGATTCTCGAAGATTAAGGGTATGGACAATCCCACGCATACACTGTAATCGTCGCTATGTTCAAGAAGTCCATCCATTCCGAGGGGGTAGTGTTATGATATGGGCCGGAATATGTTTCAACAGGCGCACAGATCTACACATTTGTCCTGGGAATATGACCGCCTTACACTTGACTATAGGAAGCATGTCATTGACAATGTTTCGCCAAATTTTCATGCTGCTGTTGGTGCTGCTATTTCTAGATGATAACGCTAGACCGCACCGTGCAGCCATATCACATTTACCAATACCTCCGCACTCAGTAGATTTGAATTGCATAGAACATGCTCCAAAGAATATAAGAGAAAATAATCAACCTACCCCAGAATCCTTAAATGATCTGAGATAGCTTCTGCCCCGTTTATGGAACCAAATTCCTCAAGAAATGTTCATCAACCTCGTGTGTAGTATGTTAAGAAGATGTCAAGCTGTTATGGATGCCCGTGGAGGCCAAACATTGTATTGATAGTCTTAAAATGCTTGAATTTTATGGGATAAAATTTCGTTATTTTACTCGATTTTTCGCGGCAGACCTACATCATAAAATTAATTTCAAAATCATATTAAAATGAATTTTCATCACAAAATCTCATTTAAACTTTATTTTTTAGGAATTTAAATCGATATCCTCAACTAATGTGAAGTAGTTTATTTCACCCTTTCATTTCAAGTGAAAGAGAACTGACAAGTTTTTTCATCAACATGAAGTTATAACATTTTTCTAATTCAAGATAGTTTAGGAAATGACATTTTCTTCCCCAGTCTCTGTAACGAAAATCAATTAGAAATTTTATTTGATATTATAAGAAAATTTCTTCCTGAAGGGCTAAACTCAATTCCTATAAAGTTGAAGGTGGATTTTGGCTATTAAATACTGCTCTCCCTAAGTAATTCCATACGTGCTCAATTGGATTCATGTCCGGGGAGTTTGCTGGCTATAGTTCATTCAGTGGATAGTTTTCTTTTGAAGACTGTTTTAAAACTTTTCGTGTGCGGTGCGTTATCATCCTGATAAAAGAAATCATTCCAAAATTCATTGCGCAGAGGAACAATGATTATTTCAATACTGTTTTTTACGTAGATGGCAATAGTCATTGTTCGTCATTCGATAATGTGAGGGGTACAACGACCTAACATTATACCCCTTCAGTACACTGTTGATCTGCCCCGAAGGGGGAGGCAACCTTCTGATCAAACCATAGATTGCACAGGACGATTTTTTTTTCAATAATTCAGATAATTATCTTGGCATTCAACAAAAAAATAATCCAGTTAATAATAAATTTTTCAGAATCATCAAATCGACATATTTTATACTAGCTATCACATTGCAGAGGTTCGTACAGGATATTATAGGGTGTCTCATCAAATAGAAACTACCCACCGAAAATCATCTTGATAGCAATCAAGTGCAAAAATGGATTCTTAACTATACAAGGATCTTCTCGATATGAATATTTATTCCGTTCCTGCTATACACCGGATACTGTTTCACAAGACTCCAGAGGCTCTGTTCCTCATTGATGTTAGTGTAGCTGAAACGGTGATACTTCCAAGACATTCCTGAGCATACCAGACTTCTTTCTATTTATTCATAAAATCTCGGATCGTTTATTTATCGCCAGATATCGAGAGCACATTCGGAAGGATCCCCAGCGAATAGAAAGGAATAAAAATTAATTAGGTGCAAATGATCTGGTTACGTTAAAAACTGCAATCATCGATTTATTTAGTCTACCTCCGAGTATTGAGCAACGAACATATGGATGAAAATAAACATCTTCACATAAATAATGCGGCTAAAGAGGCATGCTTGTTCTGAAGTCCTTTTCATGCGGATCGCATAGAGAGTGCACAACGAGCTCCAATTAGTGTATTTTATGGTTCAAATGCAGCTATTTCGAGGTGTCTTTCCCGAGACAGAAATACCAAGTGATCCCATTTCGTAAAATATTTCGTACTAATTTGAGATTTGCCGTTTTTCGATTATTGTTTTTTTGGGGCATAATTCGTGTAAACAGGATGTCTCTGATCTTTTGAATGAACCGACGCCGTGCTTTGAGAAGAATGAATGGAGCAGAGGTTTAGTCATAACCTCAAAACTACAGAAACTTGAAATACTTGTACCAATTTTTTCATTGATGTATTGAGACTCACGAAAAGTTCTCCCAGACGAACAACTCCTTAAATTTCTCATCCCATAGTGATTGGAGAAATTTCCCGAAACATGTTGAATGATTTTGTTTGGTTGACATCTTTTAACGTATATTTGAGGCTTGAACGAGCAAACCCCTAACAGGAGGCGCTTCAACTCCTCAAAATTGTATATTATTTGAAAGGTCTTGGAAGACTCTTTATAGAGGTGTATTAAAATGGTTTTAATAAACCATTTTTGCTAGAAACGCCAAGGAATTGTAAACGAGACAGTTTTCAGGCAAGATTTAAATGAAAGTCAATGGACGAAAATGTGAACATTTGATGAAAAACGCAAATCTATTTTCTTATTGTAATAATGATGAAAAAGGTGAATTTTTTTGGAAATTTTTCAATTTTGTAAAGAGGTCTCATTTTAAATTGGGTTATACATTGTAGAAATAACTAAAGTATTTAATGTGGCTCATTGCGAAAACGGTTCATTGACATAAAACAAAAACTGAAATGTCTTAACAACGAATAATTGAAATTCAACCAAAAATGCCACTTTTCACTCCAGATAGTTCCGATGAATTGACGAAATGGATATATAAGAGACGCCTGGACACAACGAGTCCGATGCAGAAATGTAGAATTGATTGACAATCAATAAATCAAAATATGTCACGATTCTACGAGGTTGAATGAAAACTAGTAATAGTCTGACGGAGGAGTCTCATTCAGATTCCGAAACGTTACGTTTAAGAGTTCAAAGTGTTTTCTTTTTGTTCATTGTTAGGCAACAATTTCTTCTCGTAAAGTATTGGCCCCTGACAAATTAGTGCTAAAATTTTTACGCAGGGGCCTTTCTTATATTATTAAAAAAATTTCTAATTGTTTCCTGTTTCAGAGACTGGAGAGAAAACCCAAATTAATTTTTCAAGAAAAAGAAAAAACCGTATAACCCTGCCCCTTTCAGCATAAAATGTGTAGAAATGGGTAATAATTGATTAATTTCAATTAATTTTATAACAGTATTTTGAATCAGTGTTAGTTCAAGTTATTTTTATTTTTCAATCCCTGGAAGCAACCCCTAGGGTTCATTCCTATATCATGTAGAAATGAGAAAAAATTTCGAGTTTTCATGAAAACGTCGGTAATGAACCCAGTTTTTTCAGGCTTTCACGGCTAACGCTAGGTAAACTACGAGAGATAGAGAATTTTAGTCAGAGACAATTTTGTAGTGCTCAAAAAGTTCTATGAATAATGCACGACGGCATATGTCAAACTCTCGAGGACAACCCACGACAACCGTTTTTAACAATTTCAGTACATTTCAAAATAATGTTCAATATGAAGAGGGCTCCCGAATGGCATAGAAGGAATTCATATAAAAATGAATGTGATTGTTATCTGCGGCTTTTATTCCTGATGAAAAATGCTTATTACAGTATAGTTTTCTAATGGATACTTCAAAAGTTACCGCCGTCTGTACGAATGCGAATTTGAGCAAGAAATTATTGAATCTACGCGAGATAGCTTTGTCACGTGCCTGTCTCTCCTTCGATTCGGGGTTATGAATGTGGTAATGCAGGCGCTATCAGTACCGTTTCAAATTGAAAGATTACGCGTGCGGAGTCGCGGGTTCGAGCTAATAATGCATATTGCATCATTATATTTCCCGAAGCCTATCAGAATACTTACATGAAACAATGTGCGGATAAGTAACTCCCAATATATCTATAAAGAATAGTGTATTCTAAAACAAGTTGCAGAATGAGCTCCTATTTCAACTCGTATTCGAAAACGAACCACGAAGTGGCGAGCTTTTCGCTAGAATTTCAAATAAAAATTCAGATTAGTGACTTTTGTATTGTATCTTGGCAGTTGGTGTGGCTCACGAAATTTGGCGGAATACGAATGTCTGATTTGAAAATTGATAAAATCGGAGGTCAGTACTGACAACCACATAACGAAAAATATAATTGAAAACAATGCTGTAATGAGTTTCAATAATGTACAGTAATGAACTCATTACGATACTGAAATAGAAAAACATTTATTAAAACATTACAAAATCTTGTGGCTAAAATCAACTTGTGTTTTTAACAATCAAACACATTAAGCACATTAAACCCAACCCTAATAAATCGAAACTCCTAATTTTCAACTTCAAAAATCAGACAACACAATATCTATGGAAAATGAAAGAATAGCCACGTCCGCTCCTATAAAATACCCAGGCATATTGGTAGACAATGGCTGCATTCACCGAACGAGAATTTTGCCACCGCTCCGCTACCGCTACCTAGCATGAATTGAAAGCGCTCCCAAAATACCCACTTCTTCAGAACGTGTTGAGTTTGTAACGTATGTGCCACCGGACGATTCCGCAACAGTTCCACAACTGTTACGTTCGGTGAATGCAGCCAATAAGTCAAATCTAAAAGCACACTCCCATTTCATGAAGAAAAAAACAATTGCTCGAGCAAAACATTTCAGAACTCTCACATACGAAAACGAAAAATGCTACCAAAATCTACAAAACTATATGCAGACTTATAATAGTGTACGGACACCCCTTATCCCTTATTACTCCAACTGTGAAGATGCTGTATAGAGACTTTCAAATAGCAGAGAGGTCTGCACTCAGAATTGTAACACGTTCGAGGCATCCACTGAATACTCTTCATATTCCACCGAATCAGCTGCTATATCAGGAAACCGAGATTGAATCAATTAATAAAAGGAAGATAAACTTAAACGAAAGTTGACTGAAATTGAAGAAATAAACAACTTATTTCATATTGAACGAACACACCACAACATAAGGGCATTTCAATCACCAACTATAAACCGAAAGCTTGAAATACCTCAACACATGAAGACCCTCTACTTGTTTTACTTTTTTAATAATAACCTAATAATATTGAGAAGACTTGTGATCTTTTTTTTTTTTTGTACATGGCTGAATGACCTCTGTGGATGGCCTTTTGATTTTGTCAATGAAGAACTCTCGTTGTGGTTGTTGGGATGAGTCGTACGCTCGAAAATCACATCTCTAGAGTAAGTTGCATTGCAATGCATTGGACTCTATACAGGCTATACTAGTCCAATGCACGATCTCACAACAATTGCGTAACGAGTAGCAAGTTGGAATATAGTCCTTTTATTTTTGTATTTTCCTTATTTCATGTTGAACGGTTTTTCTTTTGCGATTTATTAGGGAAGCTGTGCTTCCCTAGCTTCCATGGTAAACACGCCACTGCTACCAACATAATATTTGGAGGTGAAAACCTCGAATGTCGATTTTTTCGGATATTCCATCGCGAGGTTGTTTCGTCTGCATCAGATATGCAGAGTCAGAGCGGTCCCATAAAAAAAAACCCATCACAAACGCCACGGAAAGCCGTTCTAATCCGAAAAGTTAAATATTAATGAATTGTTTGCGATGAAACACGGGATTTTGCAAGTGCCTCACTTCAAATTACAAAATTCCGGTCGTAAAGTGTCTTGATGGTGTTCGCTAACAACAGTTATTACAACGCACTGTATTATTTACACTCATGAGTCACCGTGGAAATACGTGTGATAACGCCTTAACGATGTGGAATCACGGAGAGAAAAGAATAAAGTTCCCTAATCGCGGGGGAAGATTGGCCGAGACGAAGGGTGCTCTGTAACTGTCGATCTTGGCCGAGGAACGGGGTGCTGTAAATTTTACACATCAAATTTTCAGGAAAGTAACTTTCGAAGCAGACGAATGAAGGTTCCGAATATAGAAAGGGGAGCATTTTGAAAAAAAATTTTTGTTTCATGCACATAAAAAACCGATAAAATTATCTAGACTAGATAGGAGAAAATGTTGATATTTTATGGATTTCGAAAATATGCCATAACTTTTTCACCAACGAAAATATCTAAAAACTATTGAAACTTTCTAAAAGGCCCCTTTTCACTGGTAATAAGACACTTTATTAAATAACAAATCTGAAGTGAACTTTATTAAATATTTTCTATCCCTTTTACTGAGGCTGCAAAAAAACTTTTTTGTCTTAAATTCGAACTCATCCTTCTTCATCCCATATCGAATCAAAAAAAATGAGATAAATAGAATTGAATTTAGTGTCTTATTCTCTGAAAAAGTGCTCTTGAATAGTGTTAATTGTTTTTGAATATTTTCGAAAATGAAAAAGTTATGGCACATCTTCGAAATCGTTAAAATTTATAAATTTTGTCAAATCTTCAAAACAAATGGAGATATCGTGAAACGGTTTTCACAACTGTGATTTTCCCGAAAATAGAGCACAGGACTCATTTCAACGTTTTTATCTATCTAGTCTAGAAGTACCAGAAACAGCCAAAATCAAGCAATTTGGTATACCCTGTGATATTTTCTGCCATTTCTTCCCTTCTCCAAATACTTGCGACAATTTCGATGACGACAGCTAAAACAGGAAGAAGTTTTTCGTGAATTAAAACCCTTTTACTAAATTCGATGAATGAAAATGACTCACGATGCTATCTATAGAAAAAAAATTAGTGGAAATTAACCAAATTTAAACGATGAGGTTATCGATCAGTTTGCTGCAAAAAAAAGAAGAATTGATTCCAAAGAGAGCGAGTTTTCGAAAGCATGAGTGTTTGAATTTCCTTTTGCAACGAATATTAGACGATATTTTCTCTATTTCAGTCAAGTTTTGTGAAATACTTTCGAAATTTGAATTTATATTCTATCTTGGCAGCTGGTATGACTCACGAAATTTGACAGATTACGGAATTTGAATTCATTTGATTTGAAAACTGATAGGATCGGAGGTCAGTACTGATAAGAAATATATGTAGCTTTCTCGTTAAATAAAATCAATAGCTTTCTTTGATTTTTGTGAACCCCTGCCTACGTGACGCCACTGGTGGGAGGAATTTTGTACATTATAAATTTTTTTCATGGATTTTCAACATTCTGTATCTTTTCATCAAAGTCGAATCAGAAAGAAATGGTCAACCAAAAATTGTTTCTCTCGACTTCAGGAATCTACAGTTAGAATATATTGACAAGTCAAAGACTCACACTGTAGTTTGGCGAGTAAAACTAAATCCTATTTTCTGTTCAATGTCCGACCTTGACCGACTTGTCCATTTGCATATTTATGACCAATTTATTCCGAAAATCTTCCCAGGTAGATAGAAGTTGCATCCACTATTTTGAAATCCATATCGTCTACCTAAACTATACAAGGTGATTCACGAGAACCGTTGGATAGAATATTTCAAAGGGAGACTCTCAGTTGAGCTCTGTTGTCAGAGATGTATTATAGGAATATATTCAAATTCGATTTCCACGGAAATGATAACAACTTTCGTTTTTCAAATGTAACACCTAGTTTTTCATTCATTGAATTCTACATTACATGAATGTATCACTTGCATATTTTTTCCAGAAAATTTATCTGAAATCTCAGATATACTTTGAAATTTCTCAAGGACTGTTGGTAACTTTTATTCCTTTTTTTTATTAGTCGGATGGAATCTAGTTACAAAGATAGTGCAAGGGCTTTTTTCTTTTGAAATGTGGCATATCGTCATTTTCTTTCAATGGATGGTGTGATTCTAATTCACTTCATTGATCTTTCATCCATACTTTATCAGACAAACGAGAAAAACCAAGTTTTCTGATTGAAGCTGAAAAATTAGAAATTTCATGCAAAAATGCCAAAGATATTTTTGTGAAAAATTCTCTTTACCTACACCTGTTGTTTCAAGATAATGAATTTATTTCTTCTAATTCAACTATGAAATGATTAATTAAAATATCACATGGAATTCATTTCAATTTACATGTAAATATTCACAGGGAACAATTTTAATCATGAAAACAGCTATTGTTAGCCGAAGCTTCCATAGATCTTGTATGCAGTCTTATATGTTGTAGGGATAATTACCTTTGATAGTATGTATTGTTATTTCATTAAAAGATAAATCTAATTGCTCCGCGGGTAGCTCGACAGATTCCCCATACAAATCCTCTAACTAATTCTTCTAATGCAGTCGAACACAAAGCCTACACTAAAGTCTCATTAAGTTCTAATCTAATTAATTGATGCTTGTAGATTTACTGCAAGTCTGCACGCAATCTATTCTGAAAGTTCATTGAGTAGGTTTTTGATGACCGAATGAAATAATGCAAAAGCAACGGCGTTACTCTACAAGGTTGTCCGGAAGCTACAGAATCAACATAAATATATTTCAGGAAAGGAGGGACTCCATGATTGACATATATTTATAAAAATGTCTAAGAAAAGTCTTTTGAAAAATATCATAGCACTATGGTTTCCATTTGACAAAAAAGTTTTCTTCTCTGAAATTTGAAGTGGCACAGAAATATCCATGGCACCGGTAAAAAGTACTGAAACTGATCTTTTCATATTCGTAGTTACAATACTGCAGAAGTAATAGCCAATTATAAACATGACATGTATATTACTTTTTTTCTATCTCGCTCAATTTAGGAGATGTAATACTAAATCATCGGAGTCTGACTACCCTGTACACTATGTCCCAAATTCTTTGAGACTGCACTGTATCTCAGCTATTATTGAAGATAGAGACATGCTGTTTCCGCAACCCTGTGTCACTTTTTTGTAAAACTTTTAAATCCACAAACAGAAATATTCCAACTACTTTTGTTTTAGAAATACAGGGCGAAAACGAAAAAGTGCACTTTTGGAGATGCTATTATTTCTCGGGCCTTGTATAAGAAAACTGTATGAAAACTGTTCATAATATGTAGATATTTTTTTCAGTGCATTTTTTTTGAGATTGAGTACAAACTTGGTATTTTCCGAATGGAACACCTATATCTTTGACGTCAATTTTTGCATTTTTTCACTGAATAAATTGGTGTATCACAATTTAACCTCTAATAGGTTTTAACTTCGAAAAAAATCCATATTTATGTACCTATGTTCATTTTATAGTAGTCCATAAATTATTCCCCACTGCTTTTAATTCACTTTTTCAAAACGCCATGTGACTTAAACCTATTGATTTTATCATATTTTGAACATAAAATCGAAATATTACTCTTCAACATAAACTTGAACATGGTGAAAACGAAAAAAATTTTGATATAAATATTGGAATTTTTTTATGCATTTTCATCTTTTATGCATGTGTGGAAAACTTCTTGTCTTACTGTTAGAAAATAACAAACAAATATGAATTTTCTGATTTTTGAAGCTAAAATTTATTGAAGGTTAGGTTGTGATACGTCAATGTTTTCAGAAAAAAATGCAAAAATTTTAACGTTAAAACACACAGGGTATTTCATTATAAGAATACCCATATTGTGCGCAATCTCAAAAGCAATACTCTGAACGAAATTTAAAACAATACCAGGGTGATAAAGGGTCGCGAAAACCGCTATCATCAATAATAGCTGAGATACAGAGCAATTTCAACCAATTCGCGACACAGTGTACAGGGTATACCAAATTGCTTGATTTTGACTCTTTTTGGTACTTCTGGACCAGATAGGTAAAAACTTCGAAAGATGTCCTGGGCTCGATTTTCGTGAAAACACCATTAGTGAAAACCGTTTCACGATATATTTTTTTTAATTTTGAAAAATTTTGGATTACGAAAATATCTGAAAACGATTTAAACTTTCAAGAAGCGCTTTTTCACTTGAAATAAGAAACTATATTCTATTTTTTTTTCTCGTGGAAAGGAACAATTTTTTATTTTAAAAACGAACACATTTTCTTTCATCTTATATCAAAAAGAAATAAAATCTTATTCTGAGTGAAAAAGTGCTCGTTGATAGTTTTTATCTTTTTCAAATATTTTCGGAAATGAAAAAGTTATGGCACATCTTCTAAATCGAAAAAATTTCAAAATTTTGTTATATCTTCAAAACAAATGAAGATATCGTCAAACGATTTTCATTACGAGTGTTTTGACGAAAATCGAGCCCAGGACTCCTTTCAACGTTTTTACCTATCTAGTCCAGAAGTAACAAAAACAGCCACAATCAAGCAATTTGAGAAACCCTGTACAGGGAGGGGAAAATTGGTAATACCTGAACTACAACTTTTTAACCGAAAGAGATAGAGAAAAATGAATTACACATTACGGTCGTATTTTTCAGAGAAACTGAAATGTTATAAAACTGATTGAAATTAATTAATTATATTGATGAAAACCCATTTTTACACATTTTATGATGAAAGGGGGTTGTTTATACGGTCTTGAGGTATATGAAGACCTTCATTAAACTTCATAAAACGCTACTGAGGCCCAAAAATTATTTTGATTCACGTTAGAACAAGTTTATTTCAATTTTGGATAAAGCGGTTGTTTTCATCCCTCAAAAATAATAAGCATAAATCGGTATAGAGTAGCAGTAGGAGACTTTTATAGCTTATATCCAAAATTTTATCAAAATCGAAGCATCTTGATAGAATTCGGAGGTAATGAATAATTTTCGCTCTCATTAGCTGGACTAATTGTACAAGACAATTTTATGTCCACTTTCAAGGTATTAAACCGTAATGACAATTCTAGTAATATGTCGTAGTTTTTGGTCCTGAAAAATATTCTGTTTTCTTGTGTTATAACATGTTTGGTTTATCTATGTGAGATGATTGCCTTTCATTGGGGTCCCGTAGCGGTCTTCAAACACCTGAAGTGCCGAAAAATCATCACCTGGAAGGTCGTGTCCGGTTTGAAAAAACCCTCACGAGCAGAGAGCAAAAATTTGTGGATTTTGAATTTGAATATCGAAGGAATTTCGAAAGACAAATGGGATTACGTCTCCAAATTAGCGGATGAACATGGTATCGAAGTGATTCTTCTGCAAGAAACCCACACGGCAACAGAAAAAAATCCTCGTGAAAGAGGACAGTTGAAATTGATATTAATTGATTTTTCACAAGTTTAGCTTGTTATGTTGAAAAATTATCAGTTTTGTAACTTTCAACAGATTCGGAAAGGGGAAATTGATGGAGTTTTTTTTTCATTTCTTTCAAATTTTGTGACATTTCTGTCATAAATATTTATAAACCTCCGAACATTATTTGGCCAAGAAATCTTAATGTTGATGTTTTTTAAAGTAGCAAATGCATTTCCAAAATGCATTTGATTTATTCTGAATAATCGGTTTCTTTTCTGCTTTTGTCTCTTTTTATTTCAGATTAAGAATTGCGAGTCGTTTTGGGAAGAATCTGTTTATCCGAGCCCATCGACAGATAACATGAAGATGATCACACTGATGTCTTTCAAGATTTTCCTGACATTTGATATTTTATGTTATTTTGTTTACGGGGAGACAGGTTTTTTCGGCTGAGGTTTTTTCCCTGGCTGTATAGTATCGTATGATACTAGTGTTGATAGTATCGTATGATTCTATAGTATCATACGAAGAATGTAATGATACCCCGTTCTTTTTTTTTACCTCAGCTTAGGTACTTTTTGTTTCAACATTTATTGTATTATTTTAGTTCTCTTTTTCATAAGAAAAAATATATAATATAATAGTTCATTGTAATAATAAAGTTGCTTTTTTATTTATCGATTAAGGCAGTACGAAGTCTGCCGGGTCAGCTAGTTTTCTATAAATCTAAATGTAATTAATTGGTTTTTTCCTTTTCAATGCATATTTGATTGATTTGGAATTTAGTTTTATGATGTCTGTTTTTTTCACAAATTTTTATTCGTTTTGTTATAAGTCAAAACTCTAGATATTTCAGAATATAAAATGTAGGTTGCAGCATGTCGGAAAAGTTCGAGTGGGATCGCGAACAAAACAAACAGACCGAGCGAAGAAGGTCGGCCGAACACCTTTGGTCTTGGCGGAGCAGAAGACATTCACCCTCTTCTTATAAGCTTCTTTTTAAAGACCGGCTCGACTCAATAGCAATTTTCAACGTGATTACAAGATGCCGCACTTCACAGGTAGACAACGGATACGTCTTCGACGGCTACTAGATAGCTCTCCGGCAATGCCGAAAATTCCTCCGATTATGTCAGGTTTACGCTGCAAGAATGGTCAGGGTCGTATGAATAATTCTTGTTCTGCCTTTGTGCGCCTAAGGGAGGTCTACGTTTTTCTTTCTTACGGCGACGGATCGCTTGCACGAGGTGTGAAAAGCAGGGACGGGCCGAAGCCAAATTTTTGGGGGGGGAAATCCATCGAAAATTTTCCAACTGGACCGTTATACATATTATGCTTTAATATTTGTTTCGGTAAAAAAAAAATTCAAAATGATGAATTTCAACAGAGTGAGGGGTGAGGGGTAATTAACTTTTTTTTCATCTACCGAACATTCAATTAAGTAGATTTTATGGAGTTTGTTTTTTTATGAAGAGTATCTTGATGTTGCTTGAAACTTTGAGAAACACTACTTGTTTGTAGTAGCTTTTCTTTATTTCATGGAATCAGAGAAAATATTTTTTCTGAAAATTCCATTCTTTTTATTCCGTGAAAGGAGTAAATATTGGAAATCAAAGTTATGAGAAATTAACGTTAATTTTCCAATTACCCAATATTCAATAATGTGAGTTTCTTTATTTTATGGAATCGTTTTTTTTTGAGGAATACCTTGAAGTATGTTTGAAGCTTTGAGACACACTTTTTGTTTCATTCTTTAATTTAGTTCAGTAAAGAATTAATTACTGACCACTTTGATGAGATTCATAATATTGAAACTGCTCATGCCTAACATGAGTCCATTTTACAGAATGAAATATATTTTCAGAAAATATATTTCGTTTGATAAAAAATGAACCTTACTTTTGCTCACAGATTCCGTGAAATAAAGAAAAGCAACATAACTAGGGAATAAAACAGAAAATGTATGTCAAAGTGTGTGTCATAAATCAAGATACTCAAAAAAAAACATATTCCCAATTTACTAGCGAAACGGTTTTGACCCAAATCAGTCATATTGAAGAAACAATTTTGAACAAAATTTCCTAATTTGAGTTGGATATTTCGATCTCTTCGTAGCGTTTATTGCAATTAGTGTTTGGAATTGAGGATGTATTTAGTGTTTTGAACGATTTTTGTTGTGACTTCCGATATTCTGTGGTTTTCTTCGTCTTCTTCTTCACCTGCGGTGCCTTTTCTGGCAGAACCGAGGCCTGGTGGCCCATTGTTCATCCGCCTGTAGATGTCCCTTGGGTGTAGGGTTTCCTAGGTGTGTTGACCTTAACTCATTAAGGTTTCCGCAGTTGAACAGAATTCTGTGGTCACTATACCCATAATTTTCTCCCACACTTGTTGTCCTTTTTTTGTAATTTTTATAAGGCACCGCATAACTCAAACTTCACTTTAAATCTTTTCTGGTTAATTATTCAAATTTATTTATTGTCATATTGTTTATTGGTAAAACTATAACGCAATGTACGAAGAGACGGCCTATTAGGCGTTTCTGGTGAACTGGACCTATTTGAAATCTGAAAATTGGGATTATGTTATTGTTTAACATTATCTACCGAGCTAAAATATTCTTGGAGCCTAACCACTTTCAGTTATTCAGGGAGCGAAAAAAAAATTTTCAAAATTTTTTTTTCCTATTTTTTTGTTTTCGAATTTGACAGAGTATACAATTCTGAATACATTCGTACTCAAATCGTTGCATTCGTCGAAATAGTTTCCAAAATTTTGAGAAAAAACTGAAGAAAAAAAGAGATAAGAGTATTCGGTATCATATTTGATATTTCTAATTTCTATTCTAAATATCTTGAGTACAAACCGTTTTCACATTTTTGAAGTCGAAGATTGTAGAAATATTGTACATTTGCTGAATTTTGAAAAATTCGTCACAGGGTGTTCCAAATGTTGGGTCAAAAATTGGGATCAAGATTGACCCATAAACTTTCTTTTTTCAAATTGGAACCCTATTTTTTTATGATTGTGTTGGAGTGTGCGAAGAAAAATTATGATAATGTTCTATGAAGTTGATGCTCCCGAATAAAATAATTTTTGAGTTATTCAGGAATTCTGATTTTATGTCGTACGTAGCGTCAAAATCATTAAATCTGTTCCATATCAACAATGATAAATGATTTCAGAAAAGTGGTGTGTCACTAGTGAGTTATTGGAATAATTTATTTTCTATGACTAAAATCATTGTTGATATGAAACAGATGAATTTAACGCTACGTACGACATGAAATCAGGAAATCCTGAATACCTCAAGAATTATTAATTTTAGGAGCATTAACATGTTGGAACATTATCTTAATTTTTCTTCGCACAATCCAACGCAATCATAAAAAATAGGGTTCTGATTTGAAAAACGAAAATTATGGGCCAATCTTGATCCCAATTTTTGACCCAACATTTGGAACAGCCTATGACGATTTTTTCAAAATTCTAAAAATGTACAATATTTCAACAGTCTTCGACTTCAAAAATGTGAAAACGGTTTGTGCTCAAGATATTTAGAATATGAATAACAAATATGATACCGAATACTCTAATCTATCTTTTTTATTCAGTTTTTTCTCGATATTTTGGAAATTATTATGACAAATGCAACGATTTGAATACGAATGTATTTACAATTGAATACTCTATCGAAATGGAAAAAATAGAAAAAAAATTTTGATTTTTTTTTCATCCCCTGTATAACTGAAAGTTGTCAAGCTGCAAGAATATTCTAGCTCGGTAGATAATGTCGAACAATATCATAATCCCCATTTTCAGATTAAAACAGGTCCAGTTCTCCAGAAACGCCTAATAGGCCGTCGCACTTGGTACATCTGAAAGTAATAGCTTAAATTTATGATACCAGATGGTTTTTTTATGACACAGTCCATGCGACGTAACTGAAAAATTCACAACTAGGTATCTACTTCTTGAGGCCACATCTCTCCCAACACTTGATGTTAAAAATATTGGGATAAATGCCATTTATTGCCGGCTATACATACTCGTATATTGCCAAGTACTGATTGCAAACTTGTTTTTTCTAATTCAGATTCCTTCGTATTTTATAACTCTCTCGGAATTATGTATTTCAACTGCTTTGAAATTTCACCAACTGCTTTGAACTTTTTCCAACTGCTCTGGAATTTTTTCCAACTGCTTTGAAATGTTGCCATCTGCTTTGAAATTTTTTCCAACTGTTTCGAAATTTTTCCAACCGCTTTGAAATTTTTCCAACTGCTTTGAAAATTTACCAACTTCGTTCAACATTGGGGGGGGATCATCCCCCCCCATCCCCCCCCTTGGGCCCGTCCCTGGTGAAAAGAAAGTGGTAACTGATTATGCCCGTTTTTTTTTTAATAATAATAATAATGTTCATTTTCTATAAACCAATCGAATTACAATCTTTACAGTTACAATTATAATTTTTCACAAGAAGATATTCTTTTACATATTTTTCTTCTACGTGTAACAGAAAATAAACAGTTAAACTCACTAAGGCAGTGCCAGAGCTTGAATATATCTTCAATCTAAACAATTTTGGCAGAATTATTTCATATCAACGCAGTGTATTAACAAAAATCAAATAGTTGATCTGGAAAACAAGGACAAACATTCTTTATAATCTAGTTATATGGATCTATTAACTAGTGAATTGTAGCCCTACTATGATTGCTTTTATCTCCATAGGAAGATAATTGTATAGTCTACTAGCCAAGAAGTCAAAAGAACATTGAGTAGCAGTTCTGGAAGCAAAGTTCGTTGTTACTTTTGCTTGTGTCATGTATCGAGTTCGACACGTTTGATTAACATATGTAAGTTCTTGCTTGTTGGAATATTGTTCTATCACACATTTTGATAAGAACACTTGTTTTACATCCAGAACACCTGCATCCATGAAAAACTGATCTGAAGGGTAAGTAGTGGGTTTAGCATACATTATTTAAAAAAAAATTTTTTGTAAATTTTCTAATCTTTTTAGGTGAATATAAGCCGCTGTCCCCCATGATATTATGCCATATGCAAGCCTACACTCAATGAGAGCGAAATACACCATTTTTAGTCTATGTATATCTAGAATTTGTTGTAGAAATTTAAACTTAAACAATAACCCTCTCAAGGTGCACACTATTTTATTAATATGACAATCCCACCTCAGATGCCTATCAACTGTAACACCAAGATACCTCACCTGCTTTTTCATTGATATTTCTATTTTATATTACGAATACTTATGTGATCAACGCTCAGCTGTAGATTGAGCAAGTCGAAATAATAAAATTTTGTTTGAGCACTGTAGTCCTAACCTAAATCTTTCTATGTACAGGGTGGGAAAAATTGGTGATACTTGAACCACAACTTTTTACAGTAAGAAATAGAGGAAAATGAATGTCACGCTACGGTGGTCTTTTTAAAGAAACTGATAATGCCATCAACTGCATTCCTCTTCTTTCTTTTGTTTTCGAGTTATGGGCCAAAATTGTAATTTGGGCGATTTCAACTTTGGCCATTATCTAAGTTTCCGTTTGTGCTAGGATGTTGAAATGAAACTATTATGCAGGCACTTTTTTCATAGCAATATTGTTTTTCCCGAAAGGTTTCCTTTCCGAGCTATAAAATAAAGTTGTGTATTTTCCTGTGGAAACAATAGTTTGAAATGGCGTAGAAAGAATCACCCTTTTTCCCGTTTCAGAAATATATGATACATCATACATCGCCCTCAGATTAATTCAGATATCATGAAAAATATAGTTTGTATGTGAAATTTGAATTATTCAGTATTAAGTAGGCTGAATCACAGAATAATATCTCTCTACGAGTGATGTCTTTATAATTTTGCGATTGAATATTTGATTCAATTCTCCGTGGTTTGATCTCTATTCACACAATTCGAAGTCATTATTGCCGATAAAATAAAACATTTTAACATATCATATTTCTCGTAGTTTTCGAACATTTTTATATTGCCGGCAATAATGACTTCGAATTCTAATAATTGACAGTTGTCCTAAACAGGAATTAAACCACGGAAAATTGAATCAAGTATTCAATGGCAAAATAATGATGACGCCAATATACATATTATTTTGTGATTCAGCCTACTCAATACTCAATAATTCAAATTTCAATGACAAGGTATATTTTCCACTTCACGTTGTAGCTCAGCAATAAAACCTCTTGGGAAAAAATAATGTACGCTACTGGATTTCTATGAAAAAAGTGCCTGTATAATGTCTTCATTTCAATATCCTAGCACAAACAAAAACGGAGATAATGGCCAAAGTTAAAATCGCCCAAATTTCAATTTTGGGCCATAACTCGAAAACAAAGAAATGCAGTCGATGGCATTATCAGTTTCTCTGAAAAGGTTACAGTAACGTGTTATTCATTTTCATCTATCTCTCACGGTTAAAAAGTTCACCAATATTGCCCACCTTGTACAAGCTGATAGTTGAGTTTTCTAGATTGATAGTCTTGATATCCCACGCAGTTCTCCAGATAATTTCTCTTTCAGTCGCTTATAATGGAACACCCTGTTTATTATGAGTTTTTCGGATATATCTCCGAATACCCCATTCCATTTTTTCAGGTATTAAATATCATCTATGTTCGGCTTTTCATGAAAATTTCTGTGACTTTATTCAAAATATTTTAGGTTTGTTCCAAGTCAAGAAATTACCGTGCATTGTATCGGAAGAATTATGTCACTAGAAAAAATAAGAAAAACAAATATTGAGAAGGTGCGAAAAATGCTTGGAAGTGAGTGGACGAAATATACCTATGTTGTTATTTGATTTTCTCTATTTCAGTATCGCAATAAGTTCATTACACTACTAAAAGTAATGCTGTAATGAACTGATCCCCGATTCTATCAATTTTCTAATGAAATTAATTCAAATTCCGTAATCTATCAAATTTCGTAAGTCACACCAACTGCCAATATACAATCAAAAGTCACTAATCTAAATTTTTATTAGAATTTCAAGAGTATTTCACAGAACTTGACTGAAATAGAGAAAATGGCGTCTAATACTCGTGGCAGAAGGCAATTCCAACAATCATGCTCTCGCATTAATTTTGGAATAGGAGCTCATTCTGCAACTTGTTTGAGAATTTAAGTACTATTATATTCTGATTTATCTGAATGAAAATTCAAAGAATTTCGTGACTTTCTGTAATGTTTTGCAATAGAGTTTGGGCTTTCCATACATTACATTTTCTAAGACGGAATACTCTTCAAAATGCAGATGGGGTTCAAGTTTCCATCGAAACCATCAGACGACGTTTAAGAGAGGTAAGTCTAGGTTGTAGAATCCTTAAATGATCTGAGAGAGCTTCTGCCCCGTTTATGGAACCAAATTCCTCAAGAATTGTTCAACAACCTCGTGTGTAATATGAGGTGAAGATGTCAAGCTGTTATTAATGCCCGTGGCCATACATTGTGTATTGATAGTCTTAAAATGCTTGAATTCTCTGGGAATAAAGTTCCGTTATTTTACTCGATATTTCTTACCCACCCTGTTTACGCTGCAGACCTATAGGCTAAAATTAATTTTATTTCCTGCAACTTGAAACCATATTAATATGAATTTTCATCAAAAATTTCATGTAAACTATATTTTTTTTAAATTTAATCCAATATCCCTAACTCATGTGGAGCAGTTCATTTTTCGTCCAACACACACTAACCTATTTAATATCAAGTTATAATAATTGGAGTTACGACGATTGAAGATTGGGTTCCATTTTATAGAAGCATTGAATGGGCACAAATAAGTGGATACTTTCGAAACAGAAGCCACCAACTGATTGATGTGTGGAATTAAAGTGAGTCCACAATCAAAAATCACACCCAGATCTCTCACCTCAGCCACCCTTGCCAGTTCACAGCAAGCTTCACAGCTACTCCTCGCTACATTTACAAATATTGAGGCTGAGTCTTAACAACACACCATTGGTAGATTCCACTGAGGGAAATCTTCAAGTCGTCGGCAAAAACCAGCCTTACACTATCTATCACATCATTCATAAGAAGTAGGAACAAAAGCGGGACGAGGTTAGACCCATGAGGTATACCAAACGTTGAAACATACCCCTCTGAAAAGAAGCTCCCAACCTGAACGTTGGTGTTAGGTTGCTGGACCAACGCATAAACTTTCACCCTTGGAGGACCTAGAAATTTTGATGTTCGATTTTCAAACTGTGACATTGACAATATATTCTGAGCTGCAATTTTTATCTCATTCTTATCCCATTAGCCTGCAGTAATATTTCACCCATTTACTACCTAGCAGTACATGCCCATTGAAAGTAATTAAATTAAACTGCAAAGCCGGTACATTTCGGGAGAATTATCACCTTGCTGACTTTAGCAGTCGTTAAATTGTTGGTAAGTTCCTCGAGATGAATGGTAGTAGTAACTCTGGTAGGTACTTAAAATCACTGATTTATTCTAGTCACTACAAACAGCGTGTTACAGGTATAAAACAATCGTAATGCCTCATTTGCTGGGAAACGTGTAGGCATATTTTGATTCAGTGACCTCTGTTCCGAGTCTGAAATGTCTTCCAGTATTTATTGCTTTTCGTTTCGAAGAAATGGCGTAGAACGTTTGAATTCGTTTGGACTCACCGTTGGCTGGTGGAATTAATGAAACTGGTTTCTAATCTTCTGTTGTCTTTGTTTCCGATAGTGAACAGTTCGTCAGAGGACTAACAGAGGAAGGGGTTCGCGTTTTCGATTAAAGCTTACTTTTAAAGTAGCTCATAGCTAGACCAAGTACACTGCGCAAAAAATTAACGCATATTATAGAAATCTCAAATTTATTCTACAACTGAAGGTGTTCTCAATGATAATTATTTTTATCAGAATTATGCATGCATATGTTATCCACTTTCAACATTTTTCTTCAATACCAATGTTTTTTCCCAGCAGGAATAAAAAAATATTATCAGATTTTGAATGTATTGGCTCCATTCTAAAATCAGTTGTTCTCGATCAATTCTAGTGATCAATAGTTTTTCTTTCGTTTGATTTTCTACACTCGATCGCTATGCAACGCGAAACCCGCAATTTGACCCAAGAGGAATGTTCCCAAGCGGTAGTTTTGCGAGAAAAAGGGTGGACATACACAAGAATTGCAGAAAGGTTTGGAGCTTCCCATACGAGTGTCTCCGAAATGTTGCAGCGATTCAGGGAGAATGAATGTCCGAAGACCAGGACAGGGAAGACCACGGGTAACAACTGCCATTCAAGAACGTTACTTGAGAGTTTCTTCGTTGAGACAACGGTTTGCAACCGCTCGCCTCCTTCAAAATCAGCATGAGCAATGTCATAGGGTGCAAATTAGCACTCAGACAATAGGAAATCGCCTCAGAGAATATGATTTAAGGCTTCGTGTCGCGGCAAGAGGCTCAGCTCTTACCCCAGCCCATCGAAGGGCGCGTTTGGATTTTGCGAGAAAGCATATCCAGGGAGAAGAGTTCTCTTCAGTCTAGATTCTGCCTCTACCATACTGCTAGTTTCGGCGGAGGATCGATTATGGTTTGGGGTGGAATATCTTTGACTGCTCACACAGACCTAGTGGTCCTTGATAATGGAGCTATGAATGCTGATAAGTATATAAGGAACATTCTTGAAGAGCATATAGTGTCATTTGCCCCATACATTGGTGAAAATTTCATTTTTATGGACGATTATGCCAGACCCCATCGTGCGCGCATCGTTCAGGAGAACCTTGAAGAGGTTGAAGTCTCGCGAATGGAATGGCCAGCAAGAAGTCCAGATCTCAATCCGATTGAGCAGGTTTGGGACAACCTCGATAGAAGGCTGAGAAGTTCAGAAAATCATCCAGCTACTCTTAATGACTTAGGAATCCAACTCGGAGAAATCTGAGAAGGATTAGATCAGAACATTTTAAGATCACTCATTTTGAGTATGAACCATCGTTGCCGAGCTGTAATTAACGCAAGGGGTGGAAATACCAAGTATAAAATCACTTATCAGCATTTTAGTATTTTGTAAATTGTTCATTTCTTTTCCTTTACATTTTTCTTCCATTTAATGTGTCTTGTTTCGTTCAAAACCTTCCCGAGAGAACATAAAAAGTAAGTTATAACGTCAATGTAGAGTTAACTTTCATTAAAATTGAGATTTTCAGAATGTTCGTTAATTCTTTTGCACACTGTAGATACACCTACATATCAAAGCAGGTATCTATTTCATTTTTTCAATTAATAGGAAGATATTAAGCATTTGAATATTTCTGAATTTTGATTTTGAGTTGTGTCACTTGTGAAGCAAGGATGCGAATACATTGTATAGGAGTAGTTAATAATGAAAAAATCCATCAAAATGGTCACACAAAGATTCAAAAATAAAAAAAAAGAAAATTAGGAAAAAGCAGCTATTACAAATCACCTTACAAGTCTTCAAAAGACACAAGCAAAAATACGTACAGTCGAGTAATATACAAAAATACACCATTATAATTTTACAGTACCTACAATGAAAATGAAATCTGAAATATCAGGTCGATATCTGATCTATACGATAAAAACATTTGTCTACAGCTCAAGATTTTTTTTTAAAAGAGACAAAGACCGACTGTCCTTTACATGATCCGGCAACCTATTGAAAATTAAAGGTCCCAGTGATTTTGGGCTGTTTTTAGATACCTGAACTCTGGAAAATGGCACATCAAGTTGATCTTTCATCCTTGTATTTTATACATGGAATGCAGACGTTGTCATAAAGGAGTCGTAATGAACGAAAACATAGACACACATCTCAAAGATAAAAAGTGAGATAAGTCTTGAAGAAAGTTACGCAACTCTCTCCTGGCGGTATCCTCCTTTGCGCGACAAACAACATGAACAGAATTGAAGAAACAATTCTTAGAAAAAACATAGATCAGAAATTCAGCTTTCGAGGTACAATCTTAGACCAAGAATCCTCTGAAGATGCCTTCCGCAGTTGAAGGCGACATATTAGGTGAAATACTTCCTAATGGACCTCGGCTAATAAGCTCGGAAGACTCTTTTAATGGCAGTATATCCATTGGTGAAAGCCTTGAACAATTCATCTATGTTTTACACAAAAAAAAATTAAAGTTCCTTCTGGGTGTTGCAGTTTCTTCGTCGTTTGTATATTTCGATTCACTCTAACCAAACTCTTCTTCAATGAAACTGCAACCAACTTGAAAAATTCTTCTACACTTTCAATAAATCCCGTCTAAATAATAGGGGATGGATAACTTACAGCCTCCGAAAAGCACCCATCCAAAGAACTAGTTAACATTCTCGACCAGAAGTTATGTGACGCATCCACGTCTAATTCCGATAATTATGGGCTATGGCCGATTTCAATGGACCCATAACTGCCCAAGAAACCGATAATGCGTTGCCAACATTATCATGCGCAAGCTGGTTTTCGACAATACAGAAATACGACCAGATCTAATTGATTATTAGGTTCTGCCTGATTTATAACTTCCTATAGGGACAGGGGATATTATTCATAGGCATGGGATGAAAAAAGACGTATTCCTCAACTCAAAGGTGAACTTCGGCAAGGAGATAATCCCTGTTGAAGACTCATGGAACCGAGATAATCGACACATGTAATCTAGTCAGCCGTGAACAGTGTTCTCAATAAGATATGAGAGATTATGATCGGAATACCTGTGTTTTTTTTGGGCCAACGTATGACCGGTACGTCAACATTGTACGGGGGATCTTTTTCAAGCTTTAAGGAGGCATCAACAAAGAGCTATTTATTGTAGAAGATTTGTGTTTGATGGCTTTTGTACGTTGCCTAGGATGTACCGCGAATACAGTTGGTTAAAATATTTTTGAAAATAAATCGAAATTCATCTGTGTTAAGTCGGAGTCAAGCTTTAGATGCAGATATGACTTCTTGTAATTTTTTTAGATTCGTTGGTCAATACTTCGAAATTCCGTCAGGAAATCCTTTCTCACTTGAAATTAAGAGAAAATTGAGCTCATGGTGAACAAGGTTATACTCGAGGTTTTTCCTTGGAAAAGCTAGTATTATGTATTGTATGAAAAAAACTTAAAAAAATCTTCGTACAATGGTACTATTTTGTACTGTACGAAAAAAATATAATTATATACAGATGTCCCAGAAGTCGACGTCAAGCCAGAATCTGGTGACAGAGTCATAGTTGTGTCTTCAGAAAAAATATTTGAAAAAATCTGAGTCGTGTATTTTTCAAATCATATTGCAGTTTTAATGTGATGATTTTCGAAAATCTTGCTACAATTCTTTACTTTTTTCAAATTCTATTTCTCCTATGTTATCCCGAAAAGTGCTTCTGTAACCTGTAATCTTCAATTTTAAGCCAATTGTTCCAGCTTGGAAAATAATGTCAGTATTTGAAAAACCAAATATTCAATATTAATATAATGCTCAACTCCAACTGACTACTAAAAAAAATTGTACTACATCAGTTTGGCAAGTTACTTCGAAAGTTAGCACATTTAATGAGGTTTCTAAAATTCTTTAACTCTAACTATATTCTTTTTCAGATTGGACAAAAAAAAAGGAATTTCCCAATGAAATTCAGTTTAGTTTTATGATATGATTCAATAAATTCAAATAAATACCCTCGTATCGAAGGAGAGACAGGCACGTGACTGAGTGACAAAGTGATCCCGCGTAGATTCAATAATTTCTTGCTAAAATTCGCATTCGTTCAACCTGCGGTAATTTTTGAGGTATCCATTAAAAAACTATACTGTAAGAAGCATTTTTCATCAGGAATAAATGCCGCAGATAACAATCAAATTAATTTTCATGTGAATTCATTCCATGTTAGTCGGGAGCCCTCCTCAAATTGAGCATTATTTCGAATTGAACCTATAATGTTAAAAATGATTATCGTGGGTTGTTATCAGCAGTTAGACATTATGTCGTCGTAGACTTTTTTATAGAACTTTTTGAGCAATACAAAATTGTCTCTGACCATTTCCTATCTCTTATAGTTTACCCAGCGGCAGCCGTAAAAGCCTGAAAACACCTGGTTAATTACCGACTTTTTCATGAAATCTCGATATTTTTTCTCATTTCTTCGTCATATAGGAATGAACCCTACATGAAAACCACCCAAAATAAATTCTCTACATTATAGTGAAGGTTTAATCGAAATCGGTCATCTGGTTCCTGCGTCCATAGAGGACAAACAAACACACAAACACATGCACGGACATTCACATTTATAATGGGGTTAGTTACCGACTTTTTCATGAAATCCTGATATCTTTCCTGATTTCTTCGTGTTATAGGAATGAGCCCTACATGAAAACCACCCAAAATAAAATCTCTACATTATAGTGAAAGTTTAATCGAAATCGGTCGTGTGGTTCCTGAGTCCATATAGAACAAACAAACACACAAACACACGGACATTCACATTTATAATATAAGTATAACCATATATCTCTGGAAATACTAAGTGGCACGTTTTCCAGTAAATTTTATAAATGATTTTGTAAAAAGTGAAAAATCTAAATAAAGTTCATCATTTAATACATCTGGCAACTCAAAAGGTCCTATGTCTCTTCCGTTCAAAATTCCAGTCCACATATTCAAGTTAAAACAATTTTGAGATCTATCTTGTCTCATTAAATTCGGATTTTCTAATAATGTAGGTTTATGTCTCCATCTTTTTTAGATGTTGATTTATTCGTATTCTTAGAGTATTTGATGCAGTAGAATCATTTTTGAGATGTTCGAAACTGTATTTCTTCGAAAAAGACCAAAAGACCGTTTTTTTTCTTGACTGTTCTGAGAAATAATGTAGTAAGTGTTATTCCTTTTTAGATTCTTTAGTGAAGACGTTAACTTTTAAAGTAATTTGCCAAAATGATGTAGTATAATTTTTTCTTCCGTACAGTCAGTTGAAATTGGGTGAAATATCAATTTTGAATACTTGGTTCGGCAGTAAGTGACATTATTTCCAAAGCTGGATCAGTTAGCTCAGAATTGAAAAAGGTCACAAAAGGAGTACTTGGGATAACATAGGGAAATAAAATTTGAAAAAAGTGGAAAATTGTATCGAGAGAAGTCCAAAAATCCTCGCAGGGTGTGCATTTTCTCGAATAATAAAAAATGCGATATAATTCGCAAAAATACACGACTCACATTTTTCAAATGGCAACTATGACTCAGCCTTCTATCACGTCGACTTCTGGGACACCTGTATAAGTCCTGACAGATTGGTAGGAGACCAACGATTCCACAAAAAATTTCTCGATCCGCCCCTGACCAAATCACGCGTCATCTCTAATTTAAATTTTTTAACTAAGGGTGCAAACGACTTTCACCGGCGTAGTAATTTTCTTGCCTGACCAGGAGGTTGTTCTCATGGTAAGTTATTAGCTGGTGGGGTTTCTTTAATAGGTTCTCAAATATCTGCCGACAGTTTATCGGGAACTGACATTGGGGTCTCGATACCTGGCGGTTGGTCTCAAATCAACACGTCGAAACGTTAAAAACGAAGGTTTTCATTAGAAAAAACCCTGGGTTGCCCTTCGAAATATTTACAGTTCACAATAATTATTAAAGTGGAGAAAACTATGAAAAATGAAATGGATATTGATCTTTGCAACCGAGAAATCCATCTATAAAATGTGATATCGCTATACAGGGTGTCCCAGATCGGCTGAGACACAGTAGTCATCAGAAAAATATTTAAAAAAACTTAAGTCATGTTTTTTCGAATTATATCGCAGTTTTTAATATTCGAGAAAATGCGCATCTTATGAGGATGTTTCAACTCCTGTTACTACATTTTTTTACTTTTTTAGAAATTTATTTTTCCTATGTTATCCCGAATAGAGCTTCTCTAACCTGTATTCTTCAATTTTAAGCCAATTGCTTCTGCTTTCAATGAAATGTCACTTTCTGTAAGACAAATGATAATTCAAAATTAATATTGCACACAACTCCAACTGGCGGTACTGAAGAAAAAAACTGTAGTACATGAGTTTAGCATCGTATTTGTAGTATGTGATTGGCTTTCATAGCGTCTTCAGATGAGTGGGTTTTTTGTTAGTTTTTGTGTGTTTTTTCACTCGTCAGGAATTATGTGGTACTTTTCAATAATTATATGCTAGGTTTTTCCTCGGCCCCTTTCTGTATGTATGTATTTTTTATATGCAACTCTCCCGAGATGAATTTGGTAGAAATCGGTTTGTGCATGTCTTGAACTGCTGCAACCAAAAGGGAATACATCTTGTGGTAGGGTATTCCATAGCCTTGCAGTTCGGTAAAGAATATATATAAATGAATAAAATTTTTCAGATGGTTTCAGTTACTATTTTAGAGCACTTCTTGCAGTATGAATAGATTCTTTTTCATTTCAAGTGATTCACTTCACCCCTGTAATGGTTAAAGTTGATAATCATTGATTTTTTAAGTGCGATCCACTTCACCCCGTACCACTTCAATCGAAGAAATTTCAAAAACTATTCAGCCGAAAACTTTGTATAATCGATAGCTGAGGTATGATAAAATCTGTATTCCAAACATCAAACCAATCGATCTTATACTTTGAATGTCATTACTGAAAAACCTCGATTTTTGGTCCACTTCACCCCGTTCACGGTACTTTAAAAGTTAGCTCATTTACTAAGGGAACTAAAATAGAATACCACTTACTACACTATTCCTTGGAACAGTAAAAAAACGGTCTTTCTTGAAGACACACAGTTTTGAACAATTTCTTCGAATTTTGTAAAAATGATTCAAGTGCAATACTTTAAGAATCTGGATGACACATGAACAGTTAAAAAAGATAGTGACAAGAACCTAAATAATTTATTCGAATGGCAAGAAAAAAATCCGAATTTAATGAGGTAGCTCCCAATATCGTTTCAACATGTGGACTGGACTTTTGGACGGAAGAGTCATAGGACCTTTGGAGATGCCATATCTAAAGGAAAATTTCTGGGTTGATGGATAGGGCGATCTGTTACAACCTCGTGGCCAGCCGGTTCACCTGATTTGAATCCCCTAGATTTTTTTCTAAAGGGGAGCTGTGAAACAAAAATTTATTCAAAACAAATTGAAAATATAGCTGAGCTGAAAGAATAAGAATGCAATTTTTCAAGAATGGAAGATTCGCCTGTCTCATGTCCCAATCTTATTTTGTCCAATTTGTGAAAGAATGTATGTAATTAGTGTTATAGCCTTTTAAAAACCTTATTGATGATGAATATCCTGAATATCCTAACTCTTGAAGTAACTTGTCAAACTGTTATAGTACAATTTCTCTTTAGTATATTCAGTTGAAGTTGCCTCAATTTTTATTTTCAGAGGTTTAATTTATGCAAAAGAACATGAAAATAAATAGTTGAAATTATCTGGTTTCCATGACTATAATACTGTAAATAAAGAAATATTAGCATTTCCAAAACATAACACTGCTAAATTTGAATTATCCCCTATTTATCAGAGTATTGAATTGTAGAATCATATTCCTAGTCATGTTAAATCTGGAAACTTATGTAGATTCAAAAAGTTAGTTGGAAAATTTTTATTGCATGAGTGCTCTTATAGCGTTAAGGATTACTCTCTCGATACACTGTAGTTTGTTAATTTTTTTTTCTTGACGTATCCTATGCATGCTCTGTAATGTCTGAAAGGATTAATAAAAGTTATTATTATTTTTGATTTTGAATATTCAGTTCGGCAAAAAGTGACATTAATTTTCAAGCTGGAACAATTGGCTTAGAATTGAAAATGAGGAATGTTCACATTTTTCAACTTCTACATATTCCTATTCTCCGTAGAAAATGAAAATATTGTGTCCAAAAATTATTTGAATACTTCAAATAGCGCCCGAGATATCGAGTTATAAACATGAGTTCGATGGATCCGTGTGACGTCACTTTACATCCAACGACTTGCGAGGTTCAGTACGTAGCCGGGTGCAATATAAGGGCCTTTCTTCTCACGGAGTGCGATTTGCGAATGTAGTATGACGTCACATCGCCGCGAGGAATTGAATATTCACGGGGTTGTAAAATCCGAACTACTAGGTATTTTCGACTGAAACAAAAACTAGTGATTTCATATACATATAGGTTATACTGTGACGAAGTTTCGATTGATTTTGCATACCTGTGAACATTTCTCATTACAGGTTACAGAAACTATTCGAGATTACATTGGAAAAATAAAATTTTAGAAAAGTTGTAGCAACAGGAGTTCGAGAATCATCACAGGGTGTGTATTTTCTCGAATAATATAAAATGCAAAACACAACTTAGATTTGTAAAAAAAATTTTTTATGTCTATTATAACTCAGCCTGTTACCCGATTCTTGCCTATGTCGACTTCTGGGACACCCTGTATGAAGTATGAAGTCAATTAATGAACAAAATTTCCACTTCTGAAAACTGTAAAAGTGGGTTCCTTCCAACGTGTTCTGTGATCAGATATTTCTTAGTATAAAAAATTTTATTCCAGCGATTTTCTTTTCTTACGAAAACTTTCGTTAAGTCTCTCCACCTTCAGTTGCGTGACAGGAAAAGGTGATGTCCCACATCAGTCGCAACGAGATGGGAAAGAAAAACTTGTTTTGTTGAATCCACCTTTAAGACAATAAAACAAAATCAAATATTTGACCCGGGATAAATGCCCAACAAGGTATTCCACTTAGGGGACAACGATTCGAATTATAAATATTTGTTAATCGTACTGTTCAGGTACCGAAATCGCTGAGGACCAGTACGATATTATGCTTTCTTCGTATGGTATCAATCTTTGTGAAAGGCGAGGTCGGATTCTTTGAGAACGTCGAAATAGATCAACATGGGATGGTTGAATGAGATAACACGAGCTTCTTCATACAACCAGCACTGAACAATCTAGTTCTAAGTTGTTTTTTCAATATATGCATACAAAATTATTCCGATTTCACCGGAAATGATACAAATTTTCGTTTTTCGAATGTAATACCCAGCTTTTTCATTGATAATAAGATTATCCATTGAATTCTACATCATCTTGATGTGTCACTTACACATTATTTTCAGAAAATTCGTTTGAAATCTGAAAATACCCTTGAGAATTCTTTCAAATTAGATTTTTTAAGAACATTTCCAATTTTCTAGCTTCTATCAGAAAACATAGAAATGCTTCTCCTACGTTAATTAAGAATTCTATTGAACATACAGCATGTAACAATGTCAAAGTCAGTCACTGCTAAAACATCAAAACAAATTTTTTTCAATGAGAACCAATTTTTTTCAGCTAGAATCTGTAAGCTGGAATACGTTAAACAATAATGCTCAAGTGTTATACATACTACTGCTTTTTATTGCCTATTTTCCAAGATATAGGGTTCAATTTCATTGTCTGGTTCTGGATTTTGTCATGACATGACTGACTTCGACATTGAAATAGAAACACCCTGTTTGTTCGATTGAATGTTTAAATAATGAAGAAAAATAATTGGTATTTTTTCTAATGAAATCTGTACAATTGAAAATTTTCATGCAGAAATTTACCATTTATTAACATGAATAAAGCCATATTTGACAACATTCAAAGGTTTTTTTCAGATTTCAGACGTTGTTTTTGAGAATAATATGCAAGTGACACATTGAAATAATGTAGAATTCAATTCTGGAACAAGAATTAATTGAAATGATTATTTATAATACAAGTGTAGAATTGTGATATTCTTCCACAACTTGAAAAATGTTAGAAAGAGTCTGTGTATGAGTGTTACACATTATCTTCTCTAATTCACTCAATTTACTTCCGTATAATTTTTTCCACAAATACAAACAATATTGTAAATACAAGTTTTTCACTAGTGTTTCTCATTCAAGGTTTAGTTATTGTTAGTAAGGACCTTAAATAATTTTTTGTTTGAAAACGGTTCTTATGTTGAATTTATAATCAATAAGGAATCAATTTTAATAAATTTGGTTGTTCAAGTCTAGACGGTACTTGTGAAAAAATTTAGACCTTTAGAAATAGGAAAGCATGGAAAGATATAACATGAAAAATAGAGATATTGGTTGATCGCAAATTTCAAATCATGCAATATCGGAGATCACATGATGGATTGGAATAACACGAAAATTCTGATGACGGAAGAAAATTATTATAATAGATAAATTAGGGTGTCGGCTTGTATTTTGTTGGATGGAAACAATAAACTGGCCAATTGTTCGGTGGGAGTGGATCGTATTTGGATTTGTTTGTTAAGGAAAGAACTAAATCAAGAAATTTCGACATGAAGTAGATCGATGTCACCATCTTAGTATTTAATATTAACCTATATTAACAAATACCGATTGAAAAATGAAAAAGAAAAGTTCACGATCCTGAAGCTTCTCATGATTTTCAAAATTTGTTCTATGAAGTAGTCTGATATTGAATATGGACCCGTGAAAAATTAGTGCACAAATTTTCAAGAAGAGGACTTGCTTTTATTATTTAAAAAATAAAAATAAATAAATAACTGTATTTAAGGCCATTGACCTAAGTCCTTCAGCCCTTTAAAAAATATTTTTAGTTCATTTTTGTTTCAGCGACTAGGACATAAAATCGTACAAAATTTCAGAACAATGCAGAGACTTCTCATATCATATTTCAATTAATGTCATCAATTACAGAGAGCTAAAAAATGAAGATCAATACGATTTCATATATACAATTTATATAAAACAACTCTGTAACATTCAAGGTAAGCTCATAAAAGCATTGTTATCATTATTATTTTACTATTTATTATCAAGGGAAATCCAGGGATTTATAATTTAGAAAGCAGGTACCCCTTTACTAGTTTTTTCTAATATATGGATTGTGTTTATCTGTTTTTTGTTTTATTTCATCAAGAATTAGAACTTAACACCAATCACAAATTATTAATTTATCAAATTTAACGAATGTCAGCTTCGTTTTTTTAAGAGTAACACCCTGTATATTTAAACATTTTTGAAACCTTCGTTCAATTCTGCACTAATTCGATGTATGATATGGGCAACCACTTGGAGCATTTTTTGAGTTACAGCCTAATTTTCAAATTTTTTGTCAGAAAGATTGTCAATCAGTGTTTATATCTTCAAAATCCCTATTGTAAAATGTTTTTTTGCAACAGTGGAATGAAATAAAGTATAATGATATACTATTTCCGGTATATCTCGGGTGGAAATTTTATACAGGGTGTCTGAAAAAGGGCTACAAAGTGAGCCTCAATAAAACCATATAATTATGTATTTCCGATTAATTACTTATCAAAAACTAGTAAGAATGTGCCAAAAACTACATGAGGCAACTCTAATGAACCATTCAATCTGATATTTTGTTACATTCGCCATAAATGAAGAAGCATATTTAATAGGTACATCACTGTTAACGTAGTTCCGATTTTGCATAGTTCCGGATTAATCAGACAAGTATGAATGACAATTCTGCATTTTAAATGAATTGACATATTTTTATTTACAAGACCTACATAAAAATTATTTCTATAAATACATTATCAGGCTAAAAAATATGGCTTTATTCCTGAAATTCGAATTTTATTGAGTAACGGCAAAACTACTGATTTTGAAGGCATGAAATGTTTAGCACACTCTAACTAGTTTTTGACGGGAAATCGATTGGAATTATAAAATTATATGGTTGCCATTGGAAAAAAAAGAGAGATTTCATAGTTTTATCAAAGCTCATTTCAGAGCCCTGTTTCAGACACCCTGTATGAAATTTATTCATAAGTCATAACAGAAATAGTATCATCGTACTTCATTTCATTCCACAGTTGCAAAAACAAACATTTTACAATAAGAGATTTTGAAGATATAAACACAAATTTGTGACAATCATTCGACAAACAATTTGAAAAATAGGCTATAACTCAAAAATCGCTCCATGTGGTTGCGCATATCATACATCAAATTGGCGTAGAATTGAACGAAGAATTGAAATATCTCAAAATATACAGGATATAACATTCGAAATAACGAAGTTGAGTTTCGATTCCGGTAGAACCGGAAGTGGATTCTGCCTGAAAATATTCTACAATTCAAGCTCCTAAACAAAAATACAAAATCTTGAATTTCTAAGAAAATTGATTCATCTGAAAGTTTTAATGAAACACTTAGAAAAATCAACCTGTATACGATAAATTGCTTTCGAAATTAAAAATCGTATTGTTCGTACAAGAAATATTGACGCGTTTCTTTTTTGGCACGCTGTATATGACACCTCTTGATTTTCTTAGGAAAACGTCCCGATGTTGCTAAATGAAAACAATTATAATAATTAATCTGTTATGAACCCAATTAATCTAAAACATTATCATTCACAACAATAATAAGACCTTGACTATCTAATATCCACATTTTTCCCGCACTAATTGCATCACACCTTACATACAGATGTCAGCTTTGCGCTACAATATATCTCAAGCAGTGGCTTAACGGCAAGCGTAATTTTAATAACTCATTGGCATGCAACAAGGATATTTTGATTTTCATCTGAGGCGAAGCCGTTGTAAGTCGAGAATTATGACTTCAGTTTCTTTTCGTAGCAGATCGCAAATCAGCAATCTCGAGCCCATTTACATAACGAAAGACAAATGACTTATTTCAGATAACGGACGAACTTAACACAATAAATTCGTTCGGGTATTTTCTGCGGGTTCGTAACATGAGAGGCATTCGGAAGAGATATCGCTGTTGATTTTCTTCGCGATGGTGATGCTGATAATGACGTCTGGATCCTACGCCTTGGTACTTATCTGAGATCGCGCTAATGAATAGGATGGCATAATTATTTTTATCTGATTTGACATAGGTCCGAGGCCGAGTTGGCACGAGAAGAATTTCGTTCAGGATCCGCAGTGTAACCTTTTCACGGCATCAGACTTGGGCAACTGTAAGGTTACAATTTTTTTTCGACCATACACTCCAGGATCCTCCGTAAATTTTTGCACTCGAATACTATCAAGCTAATTTTCCGTGAGTAGCTTCTATTTGATGAGATGCCCAACAGTTTCCTGTATGAACCTCTGCATTGTGATAGCTAACAGGGGTAGCAAGGATGAAATATGTCGATCTGATGATCCTAAATAGTATATTCTAAAACAAGTTGCAGAATGAGCTCCTATTCCAACATGAATGTGTGTTGGAAGCATGAGTGTTTGAATTGAATTTTCTCTATTTCAGTCAAGTTTTGTGAAATACTCTCGAAGTTCAAATAAAAATTCAGGTTAGTGACTTTTATATTTCATCTTGGCAGTTGGTGTGACTTTCGAAATTTGACAGATTACGGAATTTGAATTGATTTGATTTGAAAATTGAGAAGATCGGAGGTCAGTACTGACAACTAAAAAACGAAAAATATAACTGAAACGGGTACCCGAGATCTTTAGTTAATAAAATTTTTCATGGTTCTGATCACTCAACTCGTGAACAGTCGTCTGCAAATAATTCTGAAAATGAGAGTATAAGATACTATAAATTAGTTTACATTCCAAAATTGAGCCAGATGTTGATTAGGATGATGAAAAGAACATCTACTGTTGTGGTATCTTATTATAAAAAAACAGTAAAGAGACTGTTTTCGCGTTTGAAAGACAGCGATCCCCTAATGAGACAGTCAGGTTTGGTCTATGGGGTTAATTGTTTGGATTGCGATGCTATTTATGTTGGACAGACGTGTCAATATTTCGGGTCCAGATTGAGACAACATCAGTTAGACTGCGAGAGGAAATCTGAGGCAACTGCCCTTTTCAACATGCTAAGAATGAGGGACATCTTTTCGATTTCGACAATGCGAAGATTCTGACGAAGGAGACCAATTGGTTTAAGCGTTGTTTCAAGGAGATGCTATTGATAAGAAAAACCCCCAATTCTGTTAATTCGAGGTCTGATATTGGTTCGCTCAGTGTTGTCTATTCTAATTTGATAAACGAGATGAAATGAATAATGTTTTTCTAGAGTGCACACATTGCGACCGCGTATGGGAGAGGTTCATTGTTCTTTCATTCACAGTTGTGAACCCATATCCACCTATACGTCAAGTTGATTTGATAACTCGAGATGAACCTTCGTATTTTATATTTATTACCATCATTTAACGAGTTTGAATCATTCAGATGATTTTTAGATCATTATTCATAAGGTGAGTTGGTGAATTTTCTGTTTATCCTTTTTCTTTCTGACATTTTCCTTGTCATTGACGTGTTTCTGTGTTTTCACTGTTCTTTCGTGATTTGTAATTTTTCATTGCTTTTTACGCTGCTGGTTGTTGTAATTGCTTTATTTTTCCTTGTATTTTTGACCCATTTATTGTTCATATCATTTTTTGTCATTTTAGCCTGAAGAAGAGAAGAATTGTTTCTCGAAACGTTGCTGGTGAATAAAGTTTAGAATAACTGTTCCTTACGACTGATATCTGTGTTCTTCATTAGTTTTTGGGACGATAATTCCTACATACATTATAACTGAAACATTACAGCACTACTTTTAGTACTGTAATGAACTCATGACGATACTGAAATAGAGTAACAATTATTACTTACTGGATTTTTTTTTATTGAATTCCAAGATAATTATTTGGTTTATTCGAAAATATATTTGTCCTACAAAATAAGATTTTTTAATCGTACAATTGAAGCTTTGTGAAACCCGCCCTGTATCTTTTCAAGATAGCCGAATTGGAAAAAATGGTAGGGACAAAGAGTGTTATTTTTCACCTCAGGAATCTTCCTTTCAATGAAATGTACAAGTCAAAGACTCATCCTGTATATGTACAGGGTGGGCAAAATTGGTGATACTTGAGCTAGAACTTTTTAACTGTGAGAGATAGAGGAAAAGAATGACACGTTACGGTGGTCTTTTTTAGAGAAACTGGTAATGGCATCAACTGCATTCCTCTATCTTCTTTTGTTTTCGAGATATAGGCCAAAATTGAAATTTGGGTGATTTCAACTTTGGCCATTATCTCCGTTTCTGTTTGTGCTAGGATGTTGAAATGAAAACATTATACAGGCACTTTTTCATAGCAATCCAGTAGAGTACTTTGTTTTTCCCAAGAAGTTTCCTTGCTGAGCTATAACATAAAGTTGTGTTTTTTTTATGCAAATAATAGTTTGAAATGGCTTAGAAAGAATCGTCATTTTTTCCCGTTTCAGAAATATATCATACATCATACATCGCCCACAGATTCATTCATATGTCATAAAAATATAGTTTGTATTTGAAATTTGAATTATTGAGTATTTTAAGTAGGCTGAATAACAGAACAAGATGTCTCTACGCATGGTGGCATTATTATTTGCCATTGAATACTTGATTCAATTCTCCGTGGTTTGATCTCTGTTCAGAACAACTGTCAATTATTAGAATTCGAAGTCATATTGCCGGCAATATGGAAATGTTCGAAAATACGAGAAATATGATATGTTGAAATTTTTATTTTAGCGGCAATAATGACTTCGAATTGACAGTTGTTCTGAACAGAGATCAAACCACGGAGAATTGAATCAAGTATTAAATCGCAAAATAATAATGACACCTGACACCATGCGTAGAGACATATCGCACTCTCGCTACAAAAGTGACACAACTCAAAATCAAAAGTCGAAAATATTCGAATGCGAAATATTTAATAATTAATTGGAAACATGAAATTGACACCAATTTTGATATGTAGGTATCTATATGATATATGGAGGACCCACTGATGTGGGTACAAATTTTTCCATGATTTAATCTAGGCTCGTTTTCTGATCTAATTCATAGCATAAACCGAAAAAAGTAAATTTTGAGTTGTGTCAATTTTGTATGCGATATTATTCTGTGATTCATTCTCTTGAAACTCAATAATTCGAATTTCTCATAAAAACTGTATTTTTCATGATATCTGAATGAATCTGAGGGCGACGTATGATGTATGATATATTTCTGAAACGGGAAAAAGATGGCGATTCTTTCTAAGCCATTTCAAACTATTGTTTCCATAAGAAAAAACACAACTTCATGTTGTAGCTCAGCACAGAAACCTCTTGGGAAAAAACAAAGTATGCTACTGGATTGCTAAGAAAAAAGTGCCTGTATAATGTTTTCATTTCAACATCCTAGCACAAACAGAAACGGAGATAATGGCCACAGTTGAAATCGCCCAAATTTCTATTTTGACCTATAACTTGAAAATAAAAGAAGATACAGGAAAGCAGCTGATGGCATTAAAAAGTTGTAGTTCAGGTATCATCAATTTTGCCCTCCTTGTACAGACGTTCAGTATTTATTGCTCTCCCATTCAAATAATTGACGGTGGGATGCTGATCAACGTATTGCAACAGGCCGCTTACATTATGAAGAGATATGATTTCCAAATGAATTTTTTTTATTTATTACAATTATTATCATCGAGAGATCTGAAAAAAACCGGTATGATTAAAAAACACATTGTGAATGGCAGAATCGATTTTACCCAAGAGAAAATGAAGATTTCGCTAGAGGTTGAAAAACGAAATTTTTTGGCTCTTAGTCCTCGAAAAACTCTTCATTAGGTTCATTCACTAAAGATACAAATAATCCCTAAACAATGATACCAGCCGTTAAGCCAATCCCTCAAATACTCCTTCGAATACTCAGAGCAGTTGATGCGAAAAGTTAATTTTTATTTCTTTCATCGTAACAGTTCAATCTTGAATGGTGCCCATTGTTTGGTGCCAATGTCTTTGTGTAGCAGATGCAATCAACCGTGTGTTATCTTGCTTCTAAGAATGCCTAAGGAGGTTAAACGCAAATTTTTACACGCAGTATTTAACATTGTGCGCTGCGTTCAGAAACGCATACCAAAACTCACTCATGCAGTATACAGGGTGAGTCTCTGACTTGGACATATCTTAAAGGGAGATTTCTTCGGAAGTCGAGAGAAACACCTTTTGTCTTAACCATTTGTGATTCGGTTTCAAAAAAGTATTTATTTTAACCTCAAGAATCTATGGTCAAAATATATGTACAAATTAAAAGCTCAAACCATAGAGATAAGTTATTTGATTAAATGGTATATCATAGTTGTTTTTTTTTATCTACACCTTACCTAAGTAACGGATAATTCGAGAAAAGGTTGCCACATCCTCGAAAAACAGAATCATTTCAACAGCAAATTCTGAATTGTCTCCGATAAATGAAACATTTTGAAATTATGAAAGCATGAAGTACAACGACGATATTCAAACATCATTGAATTCGATGAAATATTCAAAGAAATATGTACACGGTTAGAAATCAACAAAAAATGAATTTTTTCAGCAACAAGGGTTTGTGATTTCTCTTCATTAGATTTCATCACCCTTTCTCAATTGAACAAACGCCACCTTTCAATTTAGAAAACTTCAAAACACCTGAGTTCAACAACCTCCTGAGGATCGTGAAAAAATAGAACTAGGTATAGTCCGTTTCAAACTGATTGTCATCAGAGCAAGCCATGGAATTCCAGCCGGGGCTTTATTTCTAGTTACAAAAAGTAACTAAAAATTTCTGTGGGTTCATCATAGATTGAAATATATCAATATAACCTATAAAATGATTGAATATTTTTTTCAAGGCAAATAAATTTGAAGATTTTTTTGTGGAATAATATTATTTTCGTCATTGTTGGACACATTTTCAAACTCAGCTTCAATTAAGTACAAAAGAAAAACAAGCTGAGATGATGACTAAAATATACACACCCACACTATTTCGCTGTAGATCAAGGATCAAGCATGGGAATTGGAAATTCAGGATTGATAATAAAAATAGCGTGGAATACTTCATCATGAAATCTTGGAGGCTTTCGAGGAACTCCAATGTAGAGATATCATTCATTAAATAATCAAGGATAACTAAAAGTTCGTTCTCTATTCGCAAATTTTGGAATCTTGATTACTATCGAAAATTCAGCCAAGTTCTCACCCTGTGTCATTTTTTCTGAGTAGGTATTGAGGAAAAGAAAGTATAATGAAGCTGACATAACTTCATGATTCCATAGCCAAGTTGTTGAAACAAATAGAAAATATTTGTTGACAAATTGTGAATCATTGGAAGTGTGATATGCTATAAAATAGATCACTATTATTTGTATTTTTATTAATACTGTTTTTTTCATGTTTCATTAAATAATATACCAAATGTTGATTTTGATTAAAACTCGGTTACTTTTCAGGCAGTTCAAAAAATATGTGCAAACTGATTTATTCATTGTTTTGATTTCAGAAAGAATAACGTCGTATAATGTCTCTTTGAAGGTATAATCATGTGGAATAGGTTTCCATCCACTGCTCACTTCTGACCGTAATGACTTGTCTTGCCTTCTTTCTCTCCAAAATTCATCTGACAGTTCTAGGTGAAAACTGAAATTTGAGACTCATTTATTTATTCGAAAACACCTCGAACAAGTAACTGATTGTTACCTGAATAACTAGCAATACTGGCAGAAACCTGCTGAATTGTTGAAAAACTCGCAATACCGACCAAAACTGCTTCACGTTTCCTTGTGGTTAGGCGAGGCGGGAGGTATCTTGATGAATTCCAGCCATTTTCAATTCGGTAATACTTGAGAAATATTCAAATCCAAAACTATTTTTTCGATTTAATCAAGAACATAAGCATACAGAAATACATTCGAAATATTCAGGAGGTTAATTCAAACTCTGAAATGTCAAAACTTAGTGTTTTCAATCAACACCAACCTAAATCCTAGAACTCAAAAGTTACTGATGGGATATTACCAACATATTTTCGAGATTCCACAGCCGCCCGAGATGCCAATCATTTTGAAACGGACTATATAGTCTTTTATGAAGAATAACACTTTCAGTGTTAATAAATAAATTCAATGAGGCCTTTATGCAAGTATTTATAACTATTTGACCGCTTTATGTTTGGGTTAGTTCGGATTTTTCAATCCATAAAAAGATACATTATATTTTATGACGAAGATAATGAATGAAAATGAACGACTATTTGAATATTTCTCAGCACGAAGCGATATTACAATTTTGTATCAGCATGGAAAAATTCTAAAGAAATTCTTTCGAATATTCGGACTTTCAACCAATCATCAAACGAATCTGATGGAGTTATTTCAATGAAGAAAAATCTGCTTTCTAAATTAAAAAATTCAGTCGATGAATCTACCAATAGGTAAGTACAGGATACAAAACTGATATTGATAAATGAAATGAATGTTTTTCGAGAATAAAAATTCACATTGAACATTTCCCTAAATAATTCTCGTATAAACCAACACTATTGCTGCGTTGAAGATGATTATAAAGAAGTTATATTTTCAATTTTTTGAAAGAACAATTATAATTGCAACAAAAGAGTCATCATGAGATTCATTTAGGTATGTAATGTGTTGCATATACTTGAATTGAATATAAAGAGACTGAGTTCATATGAGTGTATTCCTTATACCATGGTAATAGAACAGAAGTTTCTTTCTTCAATTTAATTTGGTTGAGTCTAATCCTCATGTGAAGCATTGAAAAGATGAAAATATTGATCTCAACTTTTTGGTTGGTTGTTCATACTTGAAGGTACTCATAAAATGAAGAATGATTAGTTAAATGTATCCATTGAAAGGTTAGTCAAAAAAAGTGTATTTGTAAAGAACTTTACTTTAGAGCCTTCTCTCAAGTTTCTGACAGTACCTATAGTGACTTTTGATGTAAATATTTGTCCTTATGTTTCAGTTAGTGAATCACTTCAACTCCTGAGTAGGTACAAAATTGATCGATGGTAATACAATTTATGAAAATTCGAAATTATCTGTTGATGGCATAAGGGAGAGCCTATTTTTTTGCCTATTTTCAATATATTTTCTATTAGTTGATATTTTTTACGAACAAATATACGGTATGCCTATGCATGGGTCCACCTTTATCACCAGTTGTGTATATTTGTGAAGAAAACTACATTTACAGATATTCACTGAAACCAAAGACTTGGGGGGCGTTTTTCGATGTTGCTTCATAATCTGGTAACAGGGCAGGGAAGAATTGAAATAGTGTATTCTAAAACAAGTTGCAGAATGGGCTCCTATTCCGACACGAATGCTACGATATACAAAGTGTTTCATTATAAACTGGCCAAACATACATAGCAGTATAGACAACACCTATGGAATCATTTTTGCATCATTACATATACCCTGTTTTCGAAGCATAAGCGAGATACAGGGTGTTGAACGTCAGCTTTTGGAGCAATATTCTATTCGGTGTGGTGGGTTATGTGTAACTTTCAAGGTAGGGGTTTCAGATCACCTCTGAATATTTATGTGTGCTCAATTCAGAAAAAATGAAGATTTTCGTAAAAATAATTCAAAATGGCGAAAACCTACAATGTTCTTAATTTATTTTCTCAGTTGCCAAATTAAATTTCATGTTCAGAAAAAACACGATCTTCTAGAAATTTGAAAAGTCGAAGACAACTTTTTTCTTACTTGTCTACAGCGAAAAGAAAATTTCACCTGAAATTTTCAAAATTATGCACGATTTAACTCCCTTCCATACTCGATACGAACATAAAAACGGAATTTACCTTGAAGGGGAGGAATGAAACCTCTACCGAAGTCATCAAAATTTTTGACACAATTTTTTCATCTTTCGGATTTCCTGATCAGATACTCACCGACAACAATCCCTTTCATTCATACAATATGATAGATTATTTCACTTCACATAATATTTCATTAACAACATCGAGCCCTAATTATCCTAGAAGTAATGGTTGGCAGAAAAGACAGTATAAGTAAAAATATGTAAAAAAATGCAATTTTGAAAATGGAAAAGTTTACGTGTATTTGTTGAAGTATAGGAATACTCCTTTTCTTGATATTGGCTCATCTCCTGCACAGATAATGTTCAATAGAAGATTGAAGGATAATTCACTAGATCAAATTATCAATCTGGGATCGTTGATCCAGTCACGCTTAAGAGAGTTCTTGAAAAAAGGCAACAAAAGCAATCTTCTTACTATAACAAGCAAACAAGAAACTTGACGGAAGAGATGAGGCATGATTAAATTTGGTACAAACATAAATATCATTGGAAAAAAAGAATAATAAATAGATTGTGAAGCCACTCAGCCACGATCTTAGGGCCAGTTTCATAATAAACCCCTAAAGTACACTTTAGTTAAAGTACATTTAAAACTAAAGCCCACATTAAAAGTCCACCCGATTTCATAATGAAATTAAATGGGACTTTACGTAAAGGAGACTTTATGTGAAATGTTGTATGTTGGCATAACTGAAATCAGTTCATTTGACCCAAAATGGACAGTTGCAGTTGTATTTAACCACAGCCATCTTAAAATTGAAGGAGGTTATGTTATCTTCCTGTCATGTGGATATAACGTTCAGGTTCAAATTTGAATTATACACCTAGAAATTTTAGGGGGAAAATTCCAATCCCAAACTGAATATTACAAAGAAAAAATGGAATTGATGATTGTGGCTGACAAAAGGGAGCATTACCTCAGATTAACATTAGATTCAGAAATCGAAATAGGAAAAAAAAATTGAATAAACATAATCTTTGAATAAGCATTTATTTTCACCAATTGCATCAGCTTAATATAGCAAAATATATATATATATATATATATATATATATATATTCTTTTGAATAAGAGAGCTAAAATAATACAATAAATGTTGAAACAAAAAAAACCCTAGCTGAGGTAAAAAAAAGAACGGGGTACCATAACATTCGTCGAATGATACTATAGTCTCATACGATACTATCATCACTAGTATCATACGATACTATAGAGCCAGGGGCAAAAACCTCAGCCGAAAAAACCTGTCTCCCCGTAAAAAAAATAAAATAAAATTGTTGTATCTGAATATTCTATATAGAAGGACATCACGATTATCGAACGGCTCTTCGGAGGAAGGATTTTCAAACATAAACTCCAACCTGATAATAAAAAAGACGGAACAGCAAGAGAATTCAATTTATACTAAAACAAATTGATCTAAAATTTTCAACCCATTGCAAAAATGAGTTTGATATATTGTGTACGGCTCTAATACCATCTTGGAATTTATAAATCGAACAATTTTTAATTAGGTGTTCAACTGTTTCCTCTGATTCACCACATTCACAATTAGGACTATCAACTGAATTCCACTTGGAAAGCATGATGTTGGTACGACCATGACCTGTTCTTATTCGATTAAGAAGGGATCATTTTCTCCTAGGAAGGTTAAAAACCAGGAACTTTATTCGATGGATCAGATATTAGATCTTTATTAGATAAAGAACATGCATCCCATTCGGATTTCCAGATTTCCTTGTAGCTAAAGTTCGAATTCAGACCAAATAGGTTTATGGGATTTCAGTCTTGGAATTCTAATTTTGGAACGTAGGAAGTAAATAGCAAAATGACCTGTTATGATTGAATTTCAACATGTTTACCATTGACTGCATCAGCAAAAAATTTTTAATTATCACCTAATTCCTTTTCAAAATTATTGATAGGAAACATGTCATTGAAATCCATTGCAACATTGCAGTTGCAACCACAATGAGCCGTATGGTGTCTAATTGTAGTCTCATTTCGAAATTGGAAATCTATACGTTTCCATACTCTCATTTTCGTATTCTCATTCCACTTGTGAAAGTCGATTTTGAATTTCGAAATAAAACACAACATAACTAGCCTCAAATGAGTTGACAATTTGAACACGAGAGGTTAGGAATTCAGAGCTAAAGGATACTTTAGCTGCTAAAGTCCCGAAATTGGGCCTTTAAATATAAAGTGGCTTTAAGAAAGTTAAATGTGTAATGAAACCGAAATATTGCACTTAAAGGAGCTTTAAAATTAAAGGGACTTTAAAACTGATTATAAAACTGGCCCTTACTATATTAGGGATAACAGTAACAATAACTATTCCTTCTGACTACTATAAATATTATGATGAATTACCTTAATTTTATAGGCTCTCCATCCTTAATACAATTATTTAGAATCATATCGGTTTATTCGACATAACATACCTATTGTTTTTAAAATAATATAATAATTATGATGTTCCTTACTTGAATAATGATCGTTTTGTTCAACTTTCAAAGAAAATATATTTTGTTACGAACTCATTGAATTTGTTTGATTTGATTTATAATCAAGCACAACTTATGATTACAATGAAAAAAAATGTGATTTCAAGCTCATTCTTGGGTCCAAAATCGAATTTAAAATTCACAACAAAAAGCTGCTAAGTGATTATTATATTTCTTATTTTTTGAAATATGCTGGAGATATATTACTATAGAGGTTTGTGAAATATGTTATGCGAAAAAGAAGAGATTTTGCACAGTTTTTTCTTCTCCTGCAAAGTACGCAGAAATGGACTTGACAGGTTAACGAATTAGATCGACGATATACATTTCAACAACCTGCGATTTGATAATAAATAATTCATCTCCAAATAACGCCAGAGGTCGCCTCACAAGACGAAAAACCGTCGAAATCACCTAAAAATCAACAGGGCCGGAATATAAACAATCTAAACGAACTCACCACCAGTCCGCATTGGTAAAATGCAAAAGAAGCGTCCACAAAGCGACGGTAGCGAAAACACCCGCGTCGCGACGCCTCATGCCGCGGATTTTCACTGAGCACCGTTCTGCACTTGCTTGCACTGAAACCGGCTGACAACTGAGCCACGGCCTGCTCCTCACCGTCTGCGTGGGCGGACGTTGTTCTTTCGCCGTCAGGATTGGATGCGCCCAGAGGACCGACCCGCCTCTCAGCCGAAAAAGAGACCTCTTCAACCACCACGTGCACCGTCGGCAGAAGAATGGAAATCGGGAAATCCTCGGCAGAAACTCCAGATGACATAATTACGGTAGGGACCGGTTTCGCGGACTGAAGAAGTTGAGGGACTGCCGAGGACTAATTTTCATTTTTACCAGTGTAACTGTCGAGTGTTAATGGCACTACTGGCGTATCGAGATAAGATCGTTTTCGAGCGTGCGACGGAAAATCGCCGACACTCTGGGCCTATTAATTTTGGCACACTGTCGAAGAAACCTGTTTTAGTGTTCGTAACATTTAGTCCAGTGAACGAAGCTGCATTTTTGATATAATGTTTGTCACTAGAGTAGGCACTCATGGTCAAAAATGCAGGTTTCTTAATTTTCAGGAATCTTGAAAAATTCGTGAAAATGTCGAAAATATGACTTTTTCTCGAAATCTAGAAGATTTATCAAAAAAAGTTTCGAACAAAAGTTGTAGAGCGGAAAATTCTAATACAAATGATGGCTTTTCGAATTCTCGTGGTGTTCATATTGACTAATTGAGGTCAGCATTGGATGCGCCCAGAGGACCGACCCGCCTCTCAGCCGAAAAAGAGACCTCTTCAACCACCACGTGCACCGTCGGCAGAAGAATGGAAATCGGGAAATCCTCGGACAAAACTCCAGATGACATAATTACGATAGGGACCGGTTTCGCGGACTGAAGAAGTTGAGGGACTGCCGAGGACTAATTTTCATTTTTACCAGTGTAACTGTCGGGTGTTAATGGCACTACTGGCGTATCGCGATAAGATCGTTGTCGAGCGTGCGACGGAAAATCGCCGACACTCTGGCCAATTAATTTTGGCACACTGTCGAAGGAACCTGTTTTGGTGTTCGTAACATTTAGTCCAGTAAACGAAGCTGCATTTTTGATATGTTTGTCACTAGAGTAGGCACTCATGGTCAAAAATGCAGGTTCCTAAATTTTCAGGAACCTTGAGAAAATCGTGAAAATGTCGAAAAAATTACTTTTTCCCGAAATCTAGAAGATTTATCAAAAAAAGGTTCAATCAAAAGTTGTAGAGCCGAAAATTCTAATACAAATGATGGCTTTTCGAATTCTCGTGGTGTTCATATTGACTAATTGAGGTCAGGATTGGATGTGCCCAGAGGACCGACCCGCCTCTCAGCCGAGAAAAGAGACCTCTTCAACCACCACGTGCACCGTCGGCAGAAGAATGGAAATCGGGAAATCCTCGGCCGAACTTCAGATGACATAATTATGGTCGGCACTGGTTTCGTGGACTGAAGAAGTTGAGGGGCTGCCGAGGACTAATTTTCATTTTTACCAGTGTAACTGTCGGGTGTTAATGGCACTACTGGCATATCGAGATAAGATCGTTGCCGAGCGTGCGACGGAAAATCGCTGACACTCTGGGCCAATTAATTTTGGCACACTGTCGAAGAAACCTGTTTTGGTGTTCGTAACATTTAGTCCAGTAAACGAAGCTGCATTTTTGATATAATGTTTGTCACTAGAGTAGGCACTCATGGTCAAAAATGCAGGTTCCTTAATTTTCAGGAACCTTGAATAATTCGTGAAAATGTCGAAAAAATTACTTTTTCTCGAAATCTAGAAGATTTATCAAAAAAAGGTTCAAAACAAAAGTTGTAGAGCGGAAAATTCTAATAAAAATGATAGCTTTTCGAATTCTCGTGGTGTTCATATTGACTAATTAGAGGTCAGGATTGGATGCGCCCAGAGGACCGACCCACCTCCAGCCGAAAAAGAGACCTCTTCAACCACCACGTGCACCGTCGGCAGAAGAATGGAAATCGGGAAATCCTCGGCAGATACTCCAGATGACATAATTACGGTAGGGACCGGTTTCGCGGACTGAAGAAGTTGAGGGGCTGAGGCAAGGACTAATTTTCATTTTTACCAGTGTAACTGTCGAGTGTTAATGGCACTACTGGCGTATCGAGATCAAGGACCGTATTTTCGAGATCACTCGAGTACAACTCGCGTACGAAAATGGATGAATTTCGCACGAAAATCGGTTATCCGTATTTTCGAATCACTTTCGAAGGCTTCGTGCACGATTTGTTTCGCATGCGGTGACTCGAGTGGGTATGCACCATTCGAATATCAAACTTCGCATACGGTTTTATATTTTTCTGTAGAATTGTCAGTTTGGCGTTTTATTATGAATGTATTGTGAATGATGTCAGGCTTGAATTTTCTTATTGAAAGAAACGTTATGAATGCAGCAAAAGCCTCAGACGAATTAGGTTCATTATAGAAAGGTGTAATGGAGTACGGAAAATGAGATTTTGATGCCTTTTGAAGCATAGGGTGATACATTATGACCCTACTACAGCTGCATTGAACCGGGCGATGAGGAAGTTGATGAAATTGATTATGATGCCAATATTAATGGAAATAAAAATGAAGATCATCAACTTATGGCAGGAAGAAGATGGCAAAATTTAATAATTAATTAGGATTCACTTCCAAAATTAATTATAGCCTTTCGTAATGAGGATTATAATGTAGGACAATTTTTTTAAATAAAATCATTGAAAAAACAATATTCTACTTAATTATCCTCTCATAGATCTTACAATTATTTTATTGATATTTGGGTAAGGTAAAAAGAAACGGATTACAAAACATCTATTTATTTATATCACATTAAAACAAGATATCACTTTACTCATGAAAAAGAATAAGATGACCTAAACTAAACAAATTCACTTACATATCAAACAAGAATTCACAAATAAAAACATGGTAAAGTTAAGCAAATAACTTTAATTGTTACTGGTGGTGATGTGGTTTATTAAGAGTACCAAACTTTTTGCAATGGATTCCTTGGCCTCAACATCTCTTTTATAAGAGATGCTCTATTTTTATTTTTGGTTGAGGTTAGGCTAAGAAGCTGTTCGTTTGCTTCTATGCTTTTATTTAGCCTCTGAACTCTTACAGCTGAATGTTTCAACTTACGACTTCCTGATGTCAATATTTCATCTTTTTTTTCTTTGTCTCATTGATATTTGGGGTATGTAATTCAATGTCCATTTTGCCTTGACTGCTAATTTTTTTTTCTGTAGCAATTCAAAATTTTCTTTTTCTGTATTGTCTTCAACATTTTCTTTCTCCATAGTACTGAATACATATTCCAAAGGTCAATGTTGAAATCGAAATGGTTTGATGATTCTGATACTTGAGGATCACCCTCCACAGCCAGAGAACCAATAATGTTAATGATTTCTCATCATCGTTGGTGATTTTGATGTCAGTTGTGGATCCACCTCCAGTTTCCAGTCTATGATTTTTTATTATCGTATTTTTTTTGGCACTAGATTTCATATCTTGCCATGTCTAAAACGAAAGATCATATTGAAGATTTTTTTAAAAAGTAGAAAAAATGTATCAGTTTTCTACCATGTATGTTTTAAAAGCAAATGCAAAACGATTTTTTCTAAATTCCCCACATACATACCTTGCGCCATTGTTTCCAGTTTTTTTTTTGCACCTATTTGACCATTTAATTTCTCTGTAATTTCTTTCCATAAGGACCGTGCCGTCTGATAATTGAACTGTTTCGTAAATTTCCCAGATTTTAATTCCGGATGTTCTTCCATAAATTCAATCAATCCCTTTTTTTGTCCAGCTGAAACGAATCCTGCATATTTTTTCTTTCCACTTTCCATTTCCAATGAATCCCCAATAATTTTCCTGATTAAGATCTACTAACTTCTTCAAATTCGACAAAAGTCATTGACCACTGACAACAAGTGACAACCGAATTTTTGGAGCGAGAAATGAATGATCGAATTTCCGTTGTTGCCAATACAAATATTCATCGTATACTTATACATTTTCGACTATGGTTCAAAAATACGATGTTCGAATCGTGTGCGATTTTTTTCATTCGAAATAAATCGCATACGAGAAATTTCGATTGATCTCGAAAATACGGTCCAAGATCATTGTCAAGCGTGCGACGGAAAATCGCCGACACTCTGGGCCAATTAATTTTGGCACAGTATCGAAGACACCTGTTTTGGTGTTTCGTAACATTTAGTCCAGTGAGCGAAGCTGCATTTTTGATATAATGTTTGTCACTAGAGTAGGCACTCATGGTCAAAAATGCAGGTTTCTTAATTTTCAGGAAACTTGAAAAATTCGTGAAAATGTCAAAAAATGACTTTTTCTCGAAATCTAGAAGATTTATTAAAAAAAGGTTCAAACAAAAGTTGTAGAGCGGAAAATTCTAATAAAAATGATAGCTTTTCGAATTCTCGTGGTGTTTATATTTACTCATTAGGGGTGCATTCATGTAATGGCGTTCTCAGTTGCTAACTTCATTACGTTCGGCTAGCCGAAGTCCGAACAGAAGACGCTCCAAGAGAGCTTGTGGTTTTACCGAGGTTTTTATTATTCCCTTTTATGATATCGCACCCTCGCTACAAAAGTGACACAACTCAAAATCAAAAGTCGAAAATATTCAAATGCTGAATATTTTCTAATTAATTAGAAACATGAAATAGACACCAATTTTGATATGTAGGTATCTATATGATATATGGAGGACCCACTGATGTGGGTAAAAATTTTTCGTGATTAAATCTAGTCTCGTTTTCTGATCTAATTTATAGCATAAACCGAAAAAAGTTGTGTCACTTTCGTAGTGAGAGTGCGATATATAATGTTTATGAACAGCAAGGCGAAATGCCAGCACCCTTACCCAATGCTTCAGGTTCAAGATTGAAGACCACTTTCGTTAAGGCAGCATTTCCTTTCAAATATCCCCGAAAACTGCACTATTTTTTTACTCTTGCTATCTTACACCTGATTTTTTTCAATTAGGATGTTACCGAGTAATGAGAATTTTGGAAAATAAAGAAAATGAAAGAAAAATCGTTGATGGCACACCCTCGAGAATTTTTCAAAAATATGATGCACAGTGTATTTATATTTGAAGGAATTCAATGTCCTCCTAAATTTACTGAAAAGTTAATTATTCCTATTGACCGGATAAAGATTAACATTCTACATTACTACAAAAAATATGCTACTCAACGTTACCTAAATTGAATGTGATATACCTATTGTGATATATACCTTATCATTTTCTTCGACAGGATTTTATTTTTGTTTGGGTCCTAGTCCTTCATATTAGATTTGAATATTATATAATGCTACTTGTAGTAGTATAAGAACGATGTGAAAGTGAGATAATTTCGATATGCATTCTCGTCAATAATCTCATACTCTGATTTTATAAATTGACATTTTGATAACAGGGAAACCTGCAAATCTAATCATGATCGAAGAGACTCATTATTGACACTTCTACTTCGAATAGAAATAGTCAGTGCATAATTTTTTGCTTAAAAAAGAGATCGAACTGAGTTCCATTCTGCTGATCTACACAACCAAAAGACGAATGGAGAATAATCCGAAAAAATAATCTTCGATCAGCTATTATAATGTTTAAAGTTCGAAATATTAATAATATTAATTTCATAAACACTTCAGAAAGGCACTTAATGTGTTTTGATAAAATATTTTCAAGTATGACAAAAAACAATCCTTCTCGTTCATTTACTCTTGTGAATATCAAACTTCGAAGAACTTTTTGAAAACCAAAAAGGTTCTGAGTATTGCTCAGTAAGTTCTTCGAAGTTTTTCGATCGTTTTCGATCGAAAAACTAGTCGTTCGTCAAATATTAGATGTTGTTATTTAATGGTCAAACCAATAATTATTCGAGTTGAGAACAATCCTTATGGAAGTTATGAGTTTCTCTCGACGAGTTTTACGTTGTACGAAATATTACAATGATTGCAAGAGCGAATCTATAATCGCTATGCTGAGTTTCATACTTTTCATACTACAGTTCGAATGAGGGGTTGTTCTTCTATTTGAGGAAAAATCAAACATGTCTCACTAATTTCACATTACCAATTAAATTAATTTTACTTTCAACAGTAGTTCTGGGTAGCATTCGATTAGGAAGCTCTACAAAATTTTCAATCAACGCTGATCGAAGAGAGAGAGTTTGAACGAAAATTCAATCCCTATTTTATTGACAAAAAAAAAACACATAAATCAGATATAGCCAAATTCAATGCACACAATATAAAACGCAAAATGCATCTACAAAATGATTATTTCTTCCAACATATTCTCTTGCACTCAAAATAATTTGAGAGAAGTGCGGCATATGAAATTTCTCATCCACGGCTGTATTAAAGGGCCTTGTTATTTTCGTTTACAAACATGAACGTAATAAAATGGGAATGGTCAAACTACCTGCCCCCTTGCTCCCTACTTGCCGCTTCTTCGGCAATTCGTACGAAATGAAGTTAGCAATTGAGAATGCCAATACAGAAATCCATCTCTAATTAGTCAATATAAACACCACGAAAATACGAAAAGACATCTTATATACTAAAATTTTCCGCTCTACAACTTTTGTTTGAAACTTTTTTCGATAAACCTTCTAGTTTTCGAGAAAACGTAACTTTTTCGACATTTTCACGAATTTTCCTAAGTTCCTGAAAACTTGGGCACCTGCATTTTTGACCATGAGTTTCCTACTCTCGTGACAATCATTATATCAAAATGCAGCTCTTACCGCAAAAAAGTGATTTCAGACCTTCGTTTACTGGGACTATACAAATGAAAAGATTTTATATTTTCCCCCTTCTCAGAAAAAAATATCCTGATTGCACAATGGACAATAATTATTGAAATATAAGAGTAGCTGCACTTGCCCTTTGAAGAACTCTACATCGAAGATAAAAACAACCGTCCATAAAACGATCATCTGTAGCGATTGAGCAGAATGCGATACGCATGGGTACTTTTATGAATTTATAACTTCTTAGCGTTTGTGGGGTACACAAAAATCATGGAATTCATCGTCAACGAAAATATACCATGATTTTTGTTCATCGAAAAGGTGCTCTCGCGCCTCAGGAAGTTATCAATTCATAACATTACTTTGCCGATTACATAGTTAGTACGTCCATTTGAAACAGGAAAAATTGTTGTGAATATATCACTATTTTCTTGCTCCTGGGATTAGATAAATTATATTGAGGGTGTCGTGCGAAAAACGAAAGGGAGGATCAAAATGTCAGGGGGGCCACGGCCAACTGCGCCCCCCGCCCTCTGCAAACCACCCCCCCACCCCCACCGCAGGCGCTCATGGTTTTTCATAGATAGCGTCAAGCTTTTCGGTATTTCTCTTTGAACGTCGCCACATGATCGTTTTTATTGGGGGCTCAGCGGCTTATTTGACGTGTTGTTCTTCAGGCGGCTTGCGGCTTATCTGTTATTGCAGAAATTATTGTCAATTCTCCAATCAGGATATTTTTACGAAGAAGGGGAAAATAATTATGAAATATTTTGAATTCCATTTCCATTCTAGAAGTGAGAAAGAAAGTATACCTAACAAGTGTTTGAATACGAAACCACGTTGTGAGTTTTCAATATTCTGGCTTTTTAAGTGCTTTCGGTTTCAGTACTAAAATTTCATTGTTAGTTCTAGCATTAATTGTGCAGCTTATTTATCCGTTAAGAAACGTCTCTGGTATTTTTTCATTTTCCATATTAAAAGAAAAGTTATTAAATTGCGCAAATTAGAATCGGCTTTTCGAATATCTTATTATTTTTCAGATATATAAGAAAAATGCCAGAGCTGAAAAGAAAATATTGGAGTGGAGCTTGCAAAAGAAAGAAAGAAAATTCATTTTCTCTGCAACAAAAGGGTTTTTAATATTTTAATAAGCCAATGAATGCCAGAGTCACAATCAATTATTCGGCACAGTGCCGTATCAGTGGGCCCCGGCACTGAAGCTAAACGAAAAGCTTCAAATGGGGCCCCAATAATTTCATTCTATGGAACTTGCCGATTCCCTATACTTTTCTGATGATATAATGAACAAAACTAAAAAAATGGAGATACAATTACCTACTACTCCCGCAAAATAGAGACATATCCTAAATGGAATAAAATATTAATAATAATAATATTTTATTTCAAATAATTACAGTTTTCACGAAAAAAAAAAAAGCAAAAAACTACAAATTAAATGAAATGACGTCACAGATTACAAAAAGTAATCAGCCAAATTATATGGTTCCATACAAACTATAAATTTTTTAACCTTTACTCTAAACAAGTTATATACACTAACACATTTAATTTCATTAGGCAGTTTATTAAAAATTCTAATACACATATAAGCAGGGGTTCTCTAAGTTAATGTTAGTCTATGTATAGGAAAAATTGTAATTCAATGTAAGTGTGTTATAAATTGTGTTTACATTGTCATTTGTAAATTTTTCTTTATTTTTGTGAAAAAACATGAGACACCCATACAAATAAAGACCAAAGACTGTTAATATATTTCGGTTTCTAAAAAGACCCCTACAAGATTCCCTATATCCCAACTTGTAAAAAATGCGTATTGCCCTCTTTTGAATTAAAAATATTTTTTATAAATTTCCCTATTTCCCCAAAAAATAATACGTATCTCATATTTGATTCAAAAGACACCAAATAGATTGCTCTCATTGTACTTTCATTCATACAATTTGATAATGATCTTAGGGAAAAGCAAGTTTGACTCAATTTTTTGGATAAATTTTCAGTATGTTGTGTCCAATTCGAAAATTAATCCATACAAATACCAAGACCTTTAACTGACTCAGATACATTAAAATCAAAATGAACCAAGTTGACATTTTCAGCTTTTTCTTTTTTAGACCTATTTGTATCAAATATAACTATTTTTGTTTTGGTATTGTTTAAAATTAATCTATTTCGATCAAACCATAATTTAGAAGATGAGAATATATTCTCAGCTTTAGATATTAACTGCGGCATGTTTCCAGCACCCACCATCAAGTTAGTTTCATCCACAAAATTAATTATATTTCCTTCAGTGCTTTCTATAATCTTACTCAAGTCATTGAGGAATATTATGAACAATAATGGACCACAACACTTCTCTGTGCAATTCCTATTGAGGTTGATAGAATTCCTGATTTTGCATATTGATTGCTTTTTGTGATGGTAACTCTGTGTCTTCTATTAGACAAGAAGGATCTTAGCCATTCCTTTGCATTTCCTCTTATTCCATATAGTTCAAGCTTTTCCACTAAGAAATCAACATTGAGGGAATCATAAGCCTTAGATATATCAAGGAAAATACCCATTGCCATTTCACCATTTTCCAAATAAATCCATGATATAACGGATGAATTCAAAAATTGCAGTGTGTGTTGATCGTCCCCATATATGTTTTCCAATAATTCCATTCAAAAATTCGAGTTATCACTCAATTACTCCCTGTGCTACCTGTTTTCAACAGTTTTTTAATATACCGTCAAGCTTTTCGGGACTCTGTTTACACATCGCCAAATGATCGCTTTATTGTGCTTAAGATAATCAAGAATTTTCTTAGGAATTCCATGTGGCAAACACGTCTATCAGACTTTTGAGCCC